>JAEIFU010001228.1:0-76120 GCA_018904235.1 Lordiphosa stackelbergi
AGTCGGACTTTGCAGCATGTGCTTACCAAAATAAGTACATTTGGTGGCATGAAATTTCAGGAAAATAGTCACTACATAATTTTTTGGCATGAAATAAGTACATTTTTCCACATGAAAAACTCACACGTTCTTTTCTCAGGTATTCGTAAGGCTAAAAGTCGGCATATCGCGAAACGGTTCAGGCTCTCTTAGTCGTGGAGATCAAACACGAAGTAGAAAAACGAAGTCAGCCCCGAACGCTTAGTGAACGTTGACCAAACGAGAGAGAGAAAAGCGAAAAAAATTATGAAGTCAGTGAGATTTCGGCTGTGGCAGAAAAAAGACGCGTTGACAGAGAATATTTATAATATTTTTATTATTATAAATGCGCAATATATTGTTGGTGAGTATCGAATTTAATTACATCTAGGGACTCAATAGCACTTAAGTAATATTATTATCGTTAATTTGTCATTATTAATAAATTTTTTACTTAAAACAGGTCCTCCTGCGCAAACTATGAGCAACAACACACTTAAAGGCCAAATCACTAACAATCATCCCTACCATTAGCAACCAAAGTCATCATGGCGAACATCAACAATAATAATAGAAGTAAACAAAAATAGTTGTTGGTTTGTATATTAAATTAAATGTCAATAAAATTTGCAAATAAACTCAAATCTAAAGTTGATTATGGGGGTGACATTTTACACAAAAGGCATGCAAAAATCAGGGGTTCGTAAGCTTACGGCTCAGGTCTTCCTCCCTACGATATACAAAGTCAGTGCATCTGAAGTACTGAGTTCGTAAGGAGAAACGCGGAACCCGAAGGCTGCCGCGTGACGTCACCCAAACGGTTAACGGTTACAACAACAACCCCTGAGTTTCTCGGCGTTTCTTAAGACAAACGAAACGGAACCTTCAGGTTTTCTCATGCCTTCTGACGTGACAAGTTGGCATGAAATATGGACATCTGTCAATGCATGAGCGCGCTCCGATCTAAAAAAAGATATTTGATGGCAAGCAATGCGGCCAGCAGTCGAGAACAGAGTCGAAAACAGAGTCGAGAACAACGAGGCGGAGTCGCTTGAGGCTCTTGCGCTCCGAATTAAATAAAAAATTAAAACGAACCAAAATATCTTTGTACGTTTGTAATTTATAAAACGGCAACATAGAGTTTCAGTCTCCCGTCACCTCATAATAACAAACGAGAGCGTAAGTTAAAGTCGGCTCTAACCGACTTCGATATACCCGTTACTCATGAAAAAACATGTTTAACAGCGTTGCCCGTTGCTTAGTGTGTCCATCCAAAAAGTATGCAACATTTTTTTAGGGTGGTAGCGGGGAGGGCTTGGTTCACTTTTTTGCTTATAACTTGAGAACCGTTTATCCGATCTTTATCATTTCTTCGGCAAATCGATTCATTTTGCTAATTACTAACTATCTCTAGAAAGTACGAATCGTCTATCTTTAAAACTGTAGGAGATATAACTTTTTCCAAATTGCGGGGGCGGGAGGGGGCGTGGCCAAAATTTGAAACAAACTTGATCTGCGTGCAGATAAAAGAAGCATTTGTCCCATACATGTCAAACCTCTATCTCTTACCATCTCTGAGATCTAGGTGTTCATACAGACGGACGGACGGACGGACGGACGGACGGACGGACAGACGGACAAGGCTAAATCGACTCGGCTGTTGATGCTGATCAAGAATATATATACTTTTTTATGTCCGTAAATCCCCCCCTGCCTGTTACATACATTTGCACGACTTTAGTATACCCTTTTTTACTCTACGAGTAACGGGTATAAAAACAAATTTGGGGTGAGACCGACGCACTCTGGGGGGAGGAAAAAAGTAAAATTTAAAAACTCCACTATAATAACCTTTATTAAGAGGGAGGAACGGGGGAATCGCCAAAAAGAAATTAGCTAAACCAAAACACAAACAAAATACACAGGACAGACCCCGTAAAAATTTTTTTTTTTTTTTTGTTATTTATATTTATTAATTTAATAACACCAAAATGCACAACCAGAAAGCAAAGCACTCACAGTGGGTATTAATAATGAATCGATTTAAGATGAATTTGTGAAATTAAAGGCACGTTAAATGACACAAATAATTTTTAAATACGGGGCACAATAAAGTACGTCAGTCACTCATAAGAGTCTCCTCACTCATACATACTAGCCCTAACCACTTTTAATTCGTACACCATTTATTTTTAGCAAATTATTACGTTCAGTAGTAAACATTTAGAAGACAAAGGTAGCTGCAGCTAAATGACCATATAATTCTGAAAGTTTACATAATTATGTATTGTTCCTTACATAACATGTAACACATATAAGGAAAAGCAATTTTTATACCCTGGGGTATATTAAAATTGTTCGGATGTTTGTAACGCACAGAAGGAAACATCTCCGACCACATAAAGTATATATATTCTTGATCAGCATGACGAGCTGAGTTGATATAGCCATGTCCGTTTGTCCGTCCGTCTGTCCGTCTGTCCGTTTGTTTCTATGCTATCTCCTCCGTCAGTTTTAAAGCTATCTCAACCAAACTTTGCACGAAGTCTTTTGGTATAAATACGCTGCACATTTGTCGGAACCGGCCGGGTCGGATGACTATAGCATATAGCTGCCATAGGAACGATCGGTTGAAAAAGTAGTTTTAGTGAGAAAAACTTTTTTGTTTTCAATGCTATCGCTCCCCAACCCCCGTATTTATAAGTTTTCTATGATTTCACATAATTTCACCGAGATTTATCAAAATCGGACAACTATGAAGTATAGCTGCCATACAAACGATCGATCTGAAAAAGTCTTAGTAAGAAAAACTTTTCTGTTTTTTATATTGCCACACAATTTTGTCAAGTTTGATTTAAATCGGATGACTATAGCATATAGCTGCCATAGGAGCGATCGGTAAAAAATGTAGTTCTAGTGAGAAAAACTTTTTTGATGAATATTGTATATCGTATAGCCATATATCAAACTGTCAGCATATTTTCATGCTCCAAGGAGTATATATCGAACTTCCATGTACGGAGCTCGCACAGTTAGCTTCCCCTCTATTTTTTTAATTTATATTACATGAGTCCACTTTATTTCTGTACGAAATGATTGCGACCATTTTTAATTCGTACAGCTGATTCGAATTATCAAAAAAAGTCGCAAACATAAAAATGTAAACAAACCAGCAGAAGAACTAGGTTATGTAGAACATCGAGAAGCGACATAACCGAAAACATGTGCTTCTTCTTGTTAATTTGATTTATTTTTCTGCGATGGCACGTGGTAGGCCAGTTTGTGAAGAAATTCGGCGTCTAATCACTGATAAGTTTAAATCAGGCAAGAGCTATCGGGAAATATCAAATGATGTTAATCTTCCGAGATCAACCGTGCAAAGTATTGTGAAAAACTTTAAAAAGAATGGCAATAATAACAACAATGTAGCACACAGAGGTCGGGTTTCGAAAATCACCCCTCGTGATAAAAGGGCTTTGTCTGCTATAATAAAACAAAACCGTAGAAGCACAGTTCGAGAAATAGCATCAAGTTGGTCTGAAAGTATTGGCAAAACTATTAAACGTGAATGGACACGCCAGCAAATGAAAACTATAGGTTATAGTTTCTACAAAGTAAGTTTATTTCACTAATGTTGTTGTATATATTTATTGACATATGAGTGTTTTTTTTAGGCCAAAGAAAAGCCCATGCTTACCATTTTGCAAAAGAGAAAACGTTTGCTATGGGCAAAACAAAGGCGTAACTGGGTACAAAGACAGTGGAACACCATAAGCGACGAATCTTAATTTGATGTGTGTCGGAGATGATAGAAAAAGAGTAATACGAAAGAAAACGGAGGCATACAATAGAGACTGTCTTAAACGCACTGTAAAGTTTCCTGCAAGTGTTATGGTATGGGGATGCATGTCTGCAAAGGGAGTAGGAGATCTTCACTTTATAGATGGAACCATAAATGCTGAAAAATACATCAATATTTTACAAAATCATCTCATTCCTGTGGCACCAAAGCTGGCTGATTTTGGTGAATATACCTTTCAGCAGGACGGTGCATCACCACATACCGCTAAAAAAACGAAAAGTTGGCTTCAACAAAATCAAATTGACGTCCTTGATTGGCCATCATCCAGCCCTGACCTGAGCCCTATAGAAAGTCTATGGGCATTAATGAAAAGAAAACTCAGAAATGAGCCACAGCGCTCTCAAAGCGATTTAAAGTCCAAAATTGAGGAAATTTGGAACTCGATTACTTTTGAGGAGTGTCAAAACTTGGTAAATTCAATGAAAAACCGAATAGAAGCAGTAATAAAAAATAAGGGAGACGTTACTCAGTTTTAAAAGTAATATTATCTGCTGTACGAATTAAAAATGGTTGTCATAAATTACGTCATCAATGAAGTGGTAACATTTAATTTAAGTTTAAATATTATTTTCTTTAAGTTTTTGCACCAAATTAAATATGAAATAAAAGATAATTAAACAACCTTTCAAAAAAATATGAACATGTAGGTGCTGCTACCCTTATCTCAAAAATATTATCTACTGAACGTTGCACTTTGCAGAAAATGAGTGGTGTACGAATTAAAAGTGGTTAGGGCTTGTACATAAAAACATACATACAAACATACTTTCACCTTTATATATATGTATGGATTATTAAGCCTCAGTAAGGCACAACAACAATGCACACACAGAACCACTAAATTTATCTCATGGCATTCTCTCCATCCAACTAAAACATTTTCCTTCCTAAATTTGGGAATACTTTTTTATGTTCATGAAACAACATAACCCAATCAAATCAGCTTCAAATGGTTTCGGTGTCATAAACAATTGGCTGAAAATCGAGCGACTAGGAGACTAACCATTTAGGAAAGTTAGTTTCTCATTGGTGGCAATCACATATTTCAATTTTGTGCTGATACGAGGGGGGTCAGTTTTTGTATGCTTATTCTGCTATGCCCTTATATACGTTCCTATTCTGCCCGCTCGATTCATTTAACGACCGACTGCCATCTTAAGAAGACCATTTTGAATGGCAAAGATAACTGTTGTTCTTTTTGAGTGATTAACAAATTATTAATCAAAACGGTTACATGAAATAATGGCACATTGTTTCGGCCCCCACTGAGCCGTTTATTGTATGTAAATGCAAAATTCACAAGCTTATACTGCTCTCTCACGCGTGGCTAAACACACACATGCACCGCCAAAATAAGCTTTTGTGTTTGCTTTGACGACCTCTAACTTAAGGTGTTTGGCGCCTTGGGGTAAATATGGGGTTTGGTCGTGTAACCTGAGGGATTGCACATATCCAGCCACTTGAAGTCATCGCATTTAAATGTCTGTCGTGGCCGACACCTGCCATACACGATGAACAGCAATAATTACATTACCCGCCAGTTTCAGAACCGGCTCGTCGCTTTGACAAAAGTCAGATGAGTAAATGAAATCCTTAACATGCTAATTAGTTAGGACTTCAAGCGGTTTTGTGTGCTTGGATGTGGGTGCGGGCGAAAGTCCGAAAGCATCACATTTAAGTGAGTGCCGTGGCCGACGGCGTTAACCCAGAAGCGGCGGATTTGGATGGTTGTTTACTTGTGACCACACAGAAAAAAAATAAGATCCATTTCAATTTGATATGAGCAGCGTAATTTGACATTTTGTCAAATATCATTTTTATACCCGTTACTCGTAGAGTAAAAAGGGTATACTAAAGTGGTGCAAATGAATGTAACAGGCAGAAGGAATCATTTCCGACCATATAAAGTATATATATTCTTGATCAGCATCAACAGCCGAGACGATAGACTTGTCCGTCTGTCCGTCCGTCCGTCTGTCCGTCTGTCTGTATGAACACCTAGATCTCAGAGATGGTAAGAGATAGAGGTTTGACATGTATGGGACAAATGCTTATTTTATCTGCACGCAGATTAAGTTTCTTTCAAATTTTGGCCACGCCCCCTCCCGCCCCCCAATTTGGAAAAAACGTTATATCTCCTACAGTTTTAAAGATAGACAATTCGTAGCTTCTAGAGATAGTTAGTAATTAGTAAAATAAATCGATTTGCCCAAGAAAATCGGATGAACGGTTCTCAAGTTATGAGAACAGCTACCACCCCTCTCACCCTAAAAAAATGTTGCATACTTTTCGGATGTTCACACTAAGGAACGCAGGAACACTGTTAAACATGTTTTTTCATGAGTAACGTGTATATCGATGTCGGTGAGAGCCGACTTTAACTTACGCTCTCGTTTTCATATCATTTCGAAACAATAACGTTTTCATTTTAACCGAAAATAATATTAATTTGACAAATGATTTTATAAAAGATTAAACGAATATTTTTATACCTTTGTAGAGGGTATATTAAAATTTTCCGGATGTTTGTAACGCACAGTAGGGAGCATCTCCGACCACATAAAGTATATATATTCTTGATCAGCGTGACGAGCTGAGTTGATATAGCCATGTCCGTCTGTCCGTCCGTCCGTCTGTCCGTTCAAACGAAGTCTTTTGGTACAAATACGCTGCACATTTGTTGGAACTGGCCGGATCGGATGACTATAGCATATAGCTGCCATAGGAACGATCGGCTGAAAAACTAGTTTTAGTAAGAAAAACTTTTTTGTTTTCCATGCAAACGTGTGCGAAGTTCGTAATTATAAGTTCTTAATGCTTTCACATAATTTCAGCAAGTGTTATGAAAATCGGGTTTCTTTGTTGTTTTCAATGCTATCGCTACCAAACTCGTTCCTGATCAATATGATATGCTAACACACAATTCTGTCAAGTCTGATCCAAATCGGATGACTATAGCATATAGCTGCCATAGGAATGATCGGTAGAAAAACTAATTTTAGTGAGAAAAACTTTTGTGTTTTCAATGGTAGCGTCTTTGTACGTTCCAGCTATGAATATTCTCAGTCTCAACACAATTTTGGAGAGTTTGGTCAAAATCGGATGAATATATCGTCTGCCATATAAAAAACTGGCAAAAAGATTTCATGCTCCAAGGGTATATAAACTTCGGTCGAGCCGAAGTTAGCTTTCCTCTATTTTTTTAGTTCAAATTAGTAGCTCTTAGCAACGCAAACAAATGAAACTCCCAAATCAAACGCGAAAATAGAAAGCTCAAACAGATAAGAGTGAATCAAGTCAAACTTGAGCCCATCAAAAGAAATTTATTTACGTAGCCTCATTGGCGAGCTGAGGAACAACCGCAAATGCCTGATAGATTAGTGCGGTAAGATGCCATGCCAATTTGTGACGGTGCGGGTGGTCAACGAGTTCAATCCCCAGTTCAAGGCCGCCCAAAAAATTATAGCTGCCAGCTTGTGCTGTTCCTATAAAACATCTAGCAAAAAGCCCGTCGCGCTTCGCTGCGCCTTTAACAGTATAAAGCCAATATCCGAATCAAGCCAAGAAATCGAATCATACACACATAGGCTTAAATTCAACGTTTTACTACTTGGCTTTTTCACCGTTACGATTTTGCTGCTGCGTTCTTACCACCCCCATCCCACCCACTCCATATCCACTTCTTACACAACTTCCGCCCGTTTCACACCCATTCCTCCCACTTCCCGCCCACTTCCCATCCACTACCCACCTACATCCCACCCACTTCCCGTTTACATCCCACCCCCATCCCTCCCACATCCTACCCACTCTACACCCAATTCCCTCCCACCCACTTCCTCCCAGTTTCCACTCACTTTCCACAAACTTCCCCTTCACATCCCTTCCACATTCCAACCACATCCCTCTCACTTCCCGCCCACTTCCCACCCACATCCCTTCCCGCCCACATTCCACCCACATCCCTCCCACTTCCAGTCCACTTCCCGCCCACATCCCATCCATTTCCCACCTACATCCCACCCACATCCCACCCACTTCCCGCCCCCATCCCCGCCCCCAGCCACCTCCCACCCACATCCCACCAGTTTCCGCCCACTTTCCATCCAGCTCCCACCCACTTCCCAGTGGGGGTCCCGGCGTTATTTCCAGCATGGGAAAAATATTTCCCAAATAAATTTATTTTGACCGTACAAACCGAGTTTCAAAAAATCGGATGAAAAAATAGTCTATTTGCATGTAGAATTTTCCGGAATTTTCGGACCGTCAGGTCAAATTTTCCAACTACAGAAAATCACATTTCAAACTATTTCAATTCTGTCCTTGCGAACCGAGTTTCAAGCCAATCGGGTGAAAAATAGTTTTTTTCATGCAGAATTTTCGGGGAAACACATGTCGAATTATTTCGGGTTTAACAAACCAGTTTCAAGTCAATCGGGTGAAAAATAACTTTTTCCATACAAACTTTTTCCGACGCTTTTCCGACTGTTCGGGTTGAATTTTCCAATTTTCCACCCCGTCTTAGTATGACTTTCGATACTAACAGAAACTCCTGTCCAAATTTCAGCTTTCTATCTCTACCGTTTAGGCTGTGCGATGATTGCCAATTAGTCAGTGAATCAGTCAGTCCAGTTCTTTTATACACTTGAAAAGTGTATTATAATTTTGCCCAGAAGTTTGCAACGCATAGAAGGAATCATCTCCGACCACATAAAGTGATATATATTCTTGATCAGAATTACGAGCTGAGTCGATTAAGCTAGTCTCCGTCTGTCTCGTCTGTCCGTCTGTCTGTTTCTACCGCGAACTAGTCCTCAGTTTTGAAGCTATCGAGCTGAAACTTTGCACAGAGTCTTCTTTACTGCACGCTGCTAATATGTCGGAACCGACCGGATCGGATGACTACTTCTTGTAGCTGCCATACAAATGTTCGTTCGGAAAATGGGTTTTAGTAAGAAAAACTGTTTTGTTCTCAATATTACTGCTCTCAAACACGGTCTTGGCTAATATGTAATGTTTTTTAAGCTGATCTGCGAAGTTTGGTCGAAGTCGCTAACCGTTGAGACAAGCTATTTCAAGTGTATCAAAACTTCGGTACAGACGAAGTTAGCTTGCCTTTCTCGTTTTATATTTATGGAGATGAAAAAATAGTACTTAGCTAAAACAAAACTTAGTATAAAGTAGTATTAGATTGCCATTTGTAATTAATATTTTTTTGTTTTCTAATAATGCCAGTGGCGTACGCAGGGGGGGTTTGAGGGTTACATGGGGAGAGGGGAGAGGGGGGTTTGAGGGTTAACCCGCCCCCCCCTCTCTCCCCTTGGGAGAAATTTTATATGCGAAATACTACTATACTAAAATTTTTTGTTCTGAAAACCCCGCCTGAAAAATCCTGCGTACGCTACTGAATAATAATTATAAAATATCTTTAATCTTAAAAATATCGTTTTGATATGGGCGATAAGTTCACTTTGATATTTTACAACAGGTCAATATCAAGTTGGTCATATCGGCTTTTCATTTATATGAAAAAATATAATATTGAGCCCCAGATTATAACATTTTTATTTTCTATTTAGTGAAAATAACGTAGTAATTTACGATTTTATAAAGTTTCGATAAATGAAACAAAATGATCGAGATCTTTGTAATAAGCATCTACACTACAAAGGGCATTGCAGAATAAGCATACAAAAACTGCCCCACTCGATCAGCACCACAATTAAATGTGTTGTTACCATCAATGAGAAACTCACTCTCCTAAATTTTTAGTCTTCTAATCGCGATTTGAGTAGAGTTATGAGGGCGGAAAGGCAAATCAAAAAACTCGTTTATCTTTAGAACCGCTTGACCGTTTTGAATGGGTTCAAACATATGTTATAAGTGTCCTCCATAAACTCAAAACTATTTTTGCACATTTTTATTACCAATTCTTAGGCACAAAATATATTATTAAAATGTTCAAATAATTTTTGCGGTGTAAATAGATTTAAACTCTAATAGTTTTTTGCTGGTTTCTTCAATAAGAAGTCCTTAACAATGTGCAATTTTTGCAGTGACATCGGGAATCATCTTCATAGTGAATACTAATAAAAAAATATGAATAGTTTTACAAATATATTGTATAATATATAGCACACTGTAACTACTCACACAAAATTGACTGACAATTTTCCATTTTTTCCCCTTTAAAGTTGATTTACAGTGTGCCTCATATGTATAAAATATTAATGAGAAGTACTAAATTAACGTTTAATAATTTACCACCATGAGGTACACTAGGGATGTGTTTACAAAATTTATATGTCAATTCTTCAACACCGACATTTTTTGCTGGGTATACCCTTGCAAAGGGTATTACAATTTTGGCCAGAAGTTTGCAACGCATAGAAATATTAATTTCCGACCCTATAAACTATATATATTCTTGATCAGGGTGACGAGCTGAGTCGATTGAGCTTTGTCCGTCCGTCTGTCTGTCCGTCTGTCTGTCCGTCTGTCTGTCCGTCTGTCTGCCTGTCCATCTGCCTGTCTGTATCTACGCGAACTAGTCTCTCAGTTTTAAAGCTATCGAGCTGAAATTTTGCACAGAGTCTTGTTTTTACTGCACACTGCTAATATGTTGGAACCGACCGGATCGGATGACTATATCTTATAGCTGCCATAGGAACTATCGGTCGAAAAGTGGGCTTTATTTAAAAAAATTTGTTTGTTTTAATGCTGGCGTTCTTAAACTCTGATTTATTAAAACATTTGCAGGTTATAAAAACTTCGGCAAAGACGAAGTTAGCGGCCTTCTCGTTTTTTTATTAAGAGATCCCTTCTTAATAAAAAAACCAGCAAAAATGTCGGTGTCGAAAAAGACTAACACCGTAAAAGAATTATTTGAAAATCTTAATAATTTTTTTGTGTCAAAGAATTTGCAATAAAAATGTGGAATTTTTTTTTTTTTTTAATTGTGCTGTTTTGTTTTGTTGAATTGTAAACTAAACCCATCCAATTCGGTTAAGCGGTTCTAAAGATAAACGAGTTTTTTGATTTGCCTTTCCGCCCTCATAACTCTACTCAAATCGCGATTAGAAGACTAAAAATTTAGGAGAGTGAGTTTCTCATTGATGGTAACAACACATTTAATTTTGGTGCTGATCGGAGTGGGGCAGTTTTTGTATGCTTATTCTGCAATGCCCTTTGTAGTGTAGATGCTTATTACAAAGATCTCGATCATTTTGTTTCATTTTATCGAAACTTTTATAAAATCGTAAATTACTACGATATTTTCACTAAATAGAAAATAAAAATGTTATGATCTCGGGCTCAATATTATATTTTTTCATATAAATAAAAAGCCGATATGACCAACTTGAAATTGACCTGTTCGAAAATATCAAAGTGAACTTATCGCCCAAATCAAAACGATGTTTTTAAGATTAAGTTGACATTTTATAATTGCATTATTACAAAACAAAAAATATTAATTACAAATGGAAATCTAATACTGCTATAATGATTTTTGTTTTAGCTAATTACTATTTCTTATTGTTTTTTAGAACAGAAAAAGAACTTGACTGGGGATTGAACTCGGGACCACCTGCACCGTCACAAAGTGGCATGGCATCTTACCGCAGTAATCTATCAGGCATGCGTGTGGACACATGGCTGTGAGCCTACTTATACATTTCTTTATGTTGCTTGAAGTTTCGATTTGAGCTCTACCTGTCTCTTTCATTTTCGCGTTTTCCATACATTACTTTCCCATTGTGAGAGTTTCGAAAATAAAAAAATAGAGGAAAGCTAACTTCGGCGCGACCGAAGTTTATATACCCTTGGAACATGATATATTCCTGCCAGTTTTTTATATGGCAGCTGTACGATATATTCATCCGATTTTTATCAAACTCTACAAAATTGTGTTGAGACAGAGAATATTCATAGCTAGAACGTACAAAGAAGCTACCATTGAAAACACAAAAGTTTTTCTCACTAAAATTATTTTTTTCAACCGATCATTCCTATGGCAGCTATATGCTATAGTCATCCGATCCGGCCGGTTCCGACAAATGTGCAGCGTATTTGTACCAAAAGACATCGTGCAACGTTTGGTTACGATAGCTTTAAAACTGAAGGAGGAAATAGCATAGAAACAGTCGGACGGACAAACGGACAGACGGACGGACGGACGGACAGACGGACAGACGGACATGGCTATATCAACTCAGCTTGTGACGCTGATCAAGAATATATATACTTTGTGTGGTCGGAGATGCTTCCTTCTGTGCGTTACAAACATCCGGACAATTTTAATATAACCTCTCCAAGGGTATAAAAACTTTTTTGTTTTCCATGCACACGTGTGCGAAGCTCGTAATTATAAGTTCTTAATGCTTTCACATAATGTTATGAAAATCGGGAAACTATACAGTATAGCTGCCATACAAAAGATAGGTCTGAACGAGAGCGTAAGTTAAAGTCGGCTCTAACCGACTTCGATATACCCGTTACTCATGAAAAAACATGTTTAACAGTGTTCCCGCGTACCTTAGTGTGACCATCCAAAAAGTATGCAACATTTTTTTAGGAAGGTAGTGGGGAGGGCTTGGTTCTATTTTTTGCTCATAACTTGAGAACCACTCATCCGATCTTTATTATTCCTTCGGCAAATCGATTCATTTTGCTAATTACTAACTATCTGTAGAAGGTACGAATCCTCTATCATTAAAACTGTAAGAGATATAACTTTTTCCAAATTGCGGGGGCGGGAGGGGGCGTGGCCAAAATTTGAAACAAACTTGATCTGCGTGCAGATAAAAGAAGCATTTGTCCCATACATGTCAAACCTCTATCTCTTACCATCTCTGAGATCTAGGTGTTCATACAGACAGACGGACGGACGGACGGACGGACGGACGGACGGACGGACGGACGGACGGACAAGGCTAAATCGACTCGGCTGTTGATGCTGATCAAGAATATATATACTTTATATGGTCGGAAATGATTCCTTCTGCCTGTTACATACATTTGCACGACTTTAGTATACCCTTTTTTATACCCTGTACCCATTAAAAATGGGGATAATGATGTTGTGCAAATGTATGTAACAGCCAAAAGGAAGCACCTCCGACCCCATAAAGTATATATATTCTTGATCATCATCAAGCATCAACAGCCGAGTCGATTTAGACATGTCCGTCTGTCCGTCCCGTCTGTCCGTCACCCTCTCCAAGGGTATAAAAATATTCGTTTAATCTTTTATAAAATCACAGTTTGAAGTCAATCGTGAGAGTTAAATATTTTCCAAATTTGAAAATTTTCTCCAAATTCGTTTCCTCTATAGAGCCCAGAAATCGAATCATACATACATAGGCTTGAAGTCAACGTTTTACTACTTTGCTTTTTCACCATTACAATTTTTCTGCTGCGTTCTTACCACCCCTATCCCACTCCACCCACTCCCCATCCACTTCTTACACAACTCCCATCCCATCCACTTCCCACCTCCATCCCACCCACTTCCCGCTCACATCCCACCCCCATACCTCCCACATCCCACCCACTGTACACCCAATTCACACCGACGCACTTCCTCCCAGTTCCCACTCACTTTCCACAAACTTCCCTTTCACATCCCTCCCACATCCCACCCACACCCCTCTCTCGGCCCGCCCACTTCCCACCGACATCCCTCCTACTTCCCGCCCACTTCCCGCCCAATTCCCGCCCACATTCCACCCACATCTCTCCCACTTACCGCCCACTTTCCACCTACATCCCTCCCACTTCCCTCCCACTTCCGCCCACATTCCACCCACATCGCTCCCACTTCCAGCCCACTTCCCGCCCACTTCCCATCCACTTTCCACCTACACCCCCCCACCCTAATCCCCTTCCACTTCTTACACAACTTCCACCCGTTTCCCACCTACATTCCACCCACTTCCCGCCTACATCCCACCTACCTATTACCCAATTTCCGCCCAGATATAATTTACTTCTCACGCACATCCCTCCCACTTCGCGTACACTTCCCAACCACCTCCCACCCACATCACACCAGTTCCCGTCCACTTTCCACCCACCTCCCACCCATTATTAACTGAGTTCACGGAGAGCAAGTATAAGAGGGTGGCTTTCTCATTTCTCTGTTGCCAGCCTTCGTGGCTTAGCTCACACCCACGATCTTTCTTTCGCTTTTTGGCAGTCCACCAGATCAAGTATTTCTTCAAGTGCGGTTACAAGCAAAAAGTTAAAGAGTTCGAAAAAAAAAGAAAGAAATCTGTAAATTTATAAAAAGTGGAAGTGACCAGAAGAAGAAGCTACTGGCCCTGTAGAGCCTGCAACACGATTGCGCCAAAAACCCAAATAAAGTGCCATACTCGACTGGGTAAGTTGGCCAGTTTATCCCTAGCGAGATTTTAGTTGTCCATTTTTTTTTGTGCGGCTGAGGTGGCAAGAGCGAGCTGATTGTGTTTTTTCCTAATCTTTATTTCAGGTGTGGCACAAATTACACCCTAAAATTAAATGGCTGCTCCATCATCTCAAGCCAAGCCCAATATGCCGCCCTTTTTATAGTTGGCCATGCTTTTATTATTTTATTTGGCGATCAAAGCGACAACCATTCATCAGCCTAGATTCCCTTGCGAGATCTGCCCATGTCCACACACACCGCAAATACATCAAAAAACCAATTGGAATTGGCAGCAAAGAAAGTTAGTGGGACTTACCCAAATACATACATGTCCCAATACATCGAAATTTAAACAGCTGACAAGAGTGACTTTACATATAGTTGCCTCTTCGCCCTAATTTTTCTCAGCCCCCAGAAGAACAAAGAGGCAGCTTAAATTAGTTTGATAATGCCCAGCTGACAGGCCGGCCGTGTTGCTGTCCTTACACCCAGTTTACGCGCAAAATGAGTTTAAGTGAACCCTAAAAATATATAATTTGAAAAAATCCACCTGTTATGTCGTAAAACGAAATTAGTAAATATTATTTATATCCATATGTTTTGTTATAGACAGGCGTAATTAATTTTAAAACTATTTTTTTTTTTTTTGTTAATTTAAATCATTTTTTTGTGATAATGTTAAAAATATAGAGTAAATCTTGTTAATTTGTTTAAAATTCTAAAGAAAAAATCGTAAAATTTTGCTTATAGCCAGAGTAATTATGGTCCTTCTCCCTCACTCATCTTCGGATCGCCATATTGGCGTAAAAAATTTAATTTTTAAAAGTGTAAGAAGCAAGTGTGGTATGTTGTGAAGGAGAAAAGTATATGTGCTAAAAATTTTGTTCTCTCCCCTATCTTTTCCCTCTTTTTTACCCCCATCCAATTTTTTTAGCTCCTCTTTTTTCCCTCCTCTTCTTTTTTTGGGTGTCAACGAGCAGAGGATTAAAATAGTGAGTAACAAGAAAAAAATTAAGTTAAAAATAGTTTTATACGATATTCAAAGAGTGCGGGGGAGTACCAAAACCCTGCAGTGGTCACTTGTTAGTTGGAATACATATAGAACTAAACTGGTAGCAAAATTGCTAAATTCGGGTGAGTTGGGCAACAACAAACATTAGCTTCCGAAGAAATTCTCGTTTGAAATACTAATTTGAGGTAGTTGTAATTAAATAGTAATTGAGATGGTTGCAAACGAATCGGTAACAAGTGAGTTGACCGCCAGATGTCGATAATCTTCCACAATACTGGGCAGCGATATAAACAGACTCATAAGGAACACCCAAGGGTCAATTGGTATTTATCTGGTTGAAAATGGCTGCTGGAGGGCACAATTCTCTTGCACCTATGCCATCTGTCATTAAACTGGTTGCAAATGGCTGCTAGATGGGACAATTCTCTCACGCCTATGCCATCTGGCATTAAACTGGTTGCAAATGGCTGCTGCCGGGGACAATTGTCACATTCCTATGACATGCCTGTGTTAAATGGACGACTTCAATACATGGATTTGGTAAATCGAAATTTACAAGTTTCAGCGAATATACATTTCTGGTTGTAAACTACCCTGCAGGGAAAGTGTCAACCAGAAATGTATCGGTTGCTAAGGTGCAACTGGTTGACTTCTAATCCAAATTTTTACCCAGGCATGTCATAGGAATGTGACATTTGTCTCCGGCAGCAGCCATTTGTAACCAGTTTAATGACAGAGAACTTGAAACGTTCCATTTTTTACTTAAATGCAAATAACTTCTATATTCTTGAACGGATTTTAATGAATTATGTGTCGTTGTATTTTAAATAGCTAAATCTTTGGTGACCACTAATAAAATAAATTTTACACAATTTTTTCGTGGTGAAAATCGGACTTAAAATCTAGCTTTTTTTAAAAATTCATTAATATAATGCAATGTTGCGATAAAAGCCTTTATAACGCCGAAGTCAAGCACCGGATTAAGAAGTGGAGTATGAATGAATGAAAGGGCATTCAATTACCTTCCAAGAAAGCATAACCATTTCATAATGAATGAATCGATACTGAAGATATACACATTTTCTAAAGGTACTTTTTTCAGAATCAAAAATCTAGCTTTTCGGCGATTTCTCGAGAACAGCCCCACTAAAAAAATCGTTATATGGATTTTGGACTCAGGGGGGACTTACTAAGAAATTGCTACCAAACGTTCGGGATCACAAAATTTTTATTATTTTGTAAACTAGTGTTATTAGCACTCGTTTGGTTTAAATTTATCGAGTAATTATGAATCCTAGCTTTACAATAAATGTTTATAACGTGAATATGTGTTAAACTTTGGAAACAGGAGGAGTCATGCATCTTCAAGGTATGTGGGGATAGGATTGTTTTAGGTGTTGTAGGGATCACCGACCTTTATAGGGTCAAGCGGCGATGGTGATCATAGGTAGGGTGGGCAACAGCTGGCAGCAATACACCTGCACAGCTTTAATACCAAGACCTAAGCATCAGCAGCAGCGGCGACGACATGCTAGCCGTACTTTTTTAAATGTAGGGTGAATCTTCTTTTTTCCCTTCAATCCTTGATCTGTCCACCCATGATAAAACCCAAGGCCTGAAAGCGAGCAAGTAGTTCAGTGGTACCCCCTTATGATGAACCCACCCCTTTGCCGACGAATATGTAGCCGGAACCAGCGCGTGCTCCGCTAAGCTACCCCAACATCAGCTCGTCCACCGAAAGGTACAACCACGTTAAATGTTACATAATGTGGGAGAATGGGGGTTCTGAGCCGCTGGGGTTTTGAGCCACTCGAATATTGGCCACAAAAAAAATAAATTTAAACTTTTTGTGTATGTCATGTGTCTCCCTTCTTATTAGCTAACTTTTTGGCAAGCAACCTATCAGTCTAAACCTTCTTTAAGTTCGTGAACCAGAACTCGACGTTTTTATACTCTGTACCGAAGGTACATAGAGTATATTAAGTTTGTGCAAAAGTATGTAACAGGGAGAAGGAATCATTTCCGACCCTATAAAGTGTCCGTCTGTCTGTCCGTCCGTATGAACAAACAGATCTCAGAGATGGTAAGAGATAGAGGTTTGACATGTATGGGACAAATGCTTCTTATACTTGCAGGCAGATCAAGTTTATTTTCAATTTTTGCCACGCCCCCTCCCGCCCCCACAATTTTGAAAAAACGTCATATCTCCCACAGTTTTGTAGATAGATGATTTGTACCTTCTAGAGATAGTTAGTCATTAGGAATATGTATCGATTTGCCAAAGAAATGATAAAGATCGGACGAGCGGTTCTCAAGTTATGAGCAAATAAGTGAATCTGAATCACTCCCGGCCACCCCCGCCACCCACCACCCACCCTTTCACAACCAACGCCGCACAATCTTAGAGAGAGAGAGAGAGAGAGAGAGAGAGAGAGAGAGAGAGAGAGAGAGAGGTACAGAGTATATTATAGTCGGGCTTGACCGACTTTCTCACTTGTTTTTTTTCAAAAAATAAAGTTGTTTTTATACTCTGTACCAAAGGTACATAGAGTATATTAAGTTTGTGCAAAAGTATGTAACAGGGAGAAGGAATCATTTCCGACCCTATAAAGCCATGTCCGTCTGTCCGTCTGTCTGTCCGTCTGTCCGTCCGTATGAACAAACAGATCTCAGAGATGGTAAGAGATAGAGGTTTGACATGTATGGGACAAATGCTTCTTATACTTGCAGGCAGATCAAGTTTATTTTCAATTTTTGCCACGCCCCCTCCCGCCCCCGCAATTTGGAAAAAACGTTATATCTCCCACAGTTTTGTAGATAGATGATTTGTACCTTCTAGAGTTAGTTAGTCATTAGCAAAATGTATCGATTTGCCGAAGAAATGATAAAGATCGGATGAGCGGTTCTCGAGTTATGAGCAAATAAGTATATCACTCCCCGCCACCCCCCGCCACCCACCACCCACCCTTTCACAACCAACGCCGCACAATCTTAGAGAGAGAGAGAGAGAGAGTAGAGAGAGAGAGAGAGGTACAGAGTATATTATAGTCGGGCTTGACCGACTTTCTCACTTGTTTTAATATTTGACTTGTGGATATTATACAAATTTTTTTCGTAATGGCAAATGTAAGTATGAGGGAAATATCTTTGGTCAATTGCCTTTTTGATAGAAATATGTTTTTTTTTGGAACAATTTCTTTTTGGTTATGTGACGTCACCAAAATAAAAGTGAGTTGTGGATGGCTGTGAACCACATTGAAAAAGTCGGTTTTGACTTTCCAAAGAGAATATTACAATGACGCGCAATAAAACAGAGGAAAAACTCTCCAAAGAAGTAAAAAAAACATTGAAAAGGCAAACAAAAGAACAGCCACAAGCAAAAAGTGCTCGTATATAAAAGAAACCAAGGCTCATGACGTCAATCAATTTTCACTCTTCATTGATATTTATTAATTCAGAATATGAGAAAAATTGTTCATTTTTTCATTTAATAAAGAATAATGGCTTAAAAACACGAATTTAGAACATTTAGATGGGTGGCTCACAACCCCCACAAATTTTCGAAATGTCAAAAAATCACTTTTTTTTCAATATGAAATAAAAAAAAAACCCAAAATTTTATTTTTGAAAACTAGTGATGAGGTAAGTTCTGTGCATTTTTACCTAAAATACAAAATTTACAGAACGAAAACTAATGATTTTTGGCGAAGTTATGATCGAAAAACAAAACTATGATCACACCCCCAATTCTCCCCTACAACTATGGTTCTAATACGTGTGCGACGTTTTTTGATTTGAAATTATTGTTATACTAGAAGGTAAAATTTAAAAAATATGCCCTACTCATCCTGCAGAGTTTCCAATGTTGATTGTTTGAGCAGTTTGTGTATGCTCACTTATAAATTCTTTTTCACGTGCGATTTAAAAAAAAATTGCCTGCGGTGCTCTTTCTTTTTCTAATTTTTCCCTCCAAACTAGGAATAAAACCGAAACGAATCTCGGTTTCGCTAAAGGCATTTATATTGGCCGGAACAACAGCCGGGTCAATTAAAATACAAATCAATTACGAATGCGATACAAATTAGCATTATGTATCGATTTGCCGAAGAAATGATAGAGATCGGATGAGCTGTTCTGAAGTAATAAGCAAAAAATACCAGTGAAAATGTTATGTATACAGCCTGAATTTACGGAAGCCGCTAGTGAAATCTGGATTTGGGGTCGTAATGTGGTAATTCGACCTTCTCACTCCGACAGAGCCTTTGTGATCTTGTGATCTTTAGTGCCCTTATATAGACTAGCAAATAACCCGATGCGCTTCGCTGCGCCTTCAACAGTATGCTCTTTGCTGATGGGTTTTCCCTCCAACTTCAACCCCCATCCCTCCTATTCACTCTTCATCCCATTCCACCCAGTTCCCACTCACTTTCCGCCACTATCCCACCCACATCCCTCCCACTTCCCTCCCACTTCCTTCCCACTTCCCGCCCACTTCCCGCCCACATCCTTCCCACTCCCTGCCCATATCCCATCCACTTTCCACCTACAGTCCACCCACATCGCACCCACTTTACACCCAATTTCCCCCAGTTCCCACTCACTTTCCACCAACTTTCCGCCCACATACCGCCCACATCCCACCTGCATCTCACCTACTTCCGCCCACATCCCACCACTTCACATCTGCATACCACCCACATCCCACCACATTCCTTTCCATATTTCGTATTCTATCCCTACAAACCGAGTTTCTAACCAATGGGATGAAAAATAGCTATTTGCATGTAGAATTTTCCGGGCATTTTCACGCCTAGGCGGATTTTCCGACATGGCAAAATCACATTTCAAATTATTTCGAATTATGTCCCTACAAACCGAGTTTCAAGCCAATCGGATGAAAAATAGTTTTTTTTTTGCAGAATTTTCCCGGAATTTTCCGACCGTTGGGTCAAATTTTCTTACATCGGAAAATCACAATTCAATTTATTTCGTATTCTATCCTTACAAACCGAGTTTGAAGCCAATCGGATGAAAAATAGTTTTTTCATGCAGAATTTTCCGGCCATTTTCCTCGTGGGCGGATTTTCCAAAATCGGGAAAACACGTGTCGAATTATTTCGCGTACTATGCATACAAACCAAATTTCAAGTCAATCGGATGAAAAATAACATTTTTCCCATACAAACTTTTCCGACGCTTTTCCGACTTTTCTCGATGGAATTTTCCAAAACCCCGTCTTAGTACGCACTTTCACCACTAACAGAAACTCCTGTCCAAATTTTAGCTTTCTATCTCCTACCGTTTAGGCTGTGCGATGATTGCCAATCAGTCAGTCAGTGAATCAGTCAGGACACTCTCTTTTATATTAATAGAGATAGAGATTTGACAAATTAATATTATTATCGGTTAAAATGAAACGTTATTGTTTCGAAATGATATGAAAAAAAAACGATTTTTGGCAAAATGTCGAATTACACTGCTCATATCAAATTGATATGGATCTTATTATACACTTGAAAAGTGTATTATAATTTTGCCCAGAAGTTTGCAAGGAAGGAATCATCTCCGACCACATAAAGTATATATATTCTTGATCAGCATGACAAGCTGAGTCGATTAAGCTTTGTCCGTCCGTCTGTCCGTCCGTCAGTCCGTCTGTCTGTTTCTACGCGAACTAGTCCCTCAGTTTTGGAGCTATCGACCTGAAACTTTGCACAGAGTCTTCTTTTTACTGCACGCTGCTAATATGTCGGAACCGACCGTATCGGATAACTACTTCTTGTAGCTGCCATACAAATGTTCGTTCGGCAAATGGGTTTTTGTGAGAAAAACTGGTTTGATCTCAATATTACTGCTCTCAAACACGGTCATGGGTAATATGTAATGTTTTTTAGCTGATCTGCGAAGTTTGGTCAAAGTCGCTAACCGTTGAGACAAGCTATTTCAAGTGTATTAAAAAACTTCGGTACGGACGGAGTTAGCTTTGCCTTTCTCGTTTTTATTTTCTGGGTGGTCACAAGTAAACAACCATCCAAATCCGCCGCTTCTGGGTTAACGCCGTCGTACGGCACTCACTTAAATGTGATGCTTTCGGACTTTCGCCCGCACCCACATCCAAGCACACAAAACCGCTTGAAGTCCTAACTAATTAGCATGTTAAGGATTTCATTTACTCATCTGACTTTTGTCAAAGCGACGAGCCGGTCCTGAAACTGGCGTGTAATGTAATTATTGCTGTTCATCGTGTATGACAGGTGTCGGCCACGACAGACATTTAAATGCGATGACTTCAAGTGGGTGGATATGTGCAATCCCTCAGGTTACACAACCAAACCCCATATTTACCCCAAGGCGCCAAACACCTTAAGTTAGCGGTCGTCAAAGCAAAAACAAAGGCTTATTTTGGCGGTGCATGTGTGTGTTTAGCCACGCGTGAGAGAGCAGTATAAGCTTGTGAATTTTGCATTTACATGCAGTAAACGCCTCTGTGGGGACGAAACAATGTGCCATTATTTCATGTAACCGTTTTGATTAATAATTTGTTAATGACTCAAAAGAACAACAGTTATCTTTGCCATTCAAAATGGTCTTCTTAAGAAGGCAGTCGGTCGTTAAATGAATCGAGCGGGCAGAATAGGAACGTATATAAGGGCATAGCAGAATAAGCATACAAAAACTGCCCCCCCTCGTATCAGCACAAAATTAAAATATGTGATTACCACCAATGAGAAATTAACTCTCCTAAATGGTTAGTCTCCTAGTCGTTCGATTTTCAGCCAATTGCTTATGACACCGAAACCATTTGAAGCTGATTTGATTGGGTTATGTTGTTTCATGAACATATCAAAGAATTCCCAAAATTAGGAAGGAAAATGTAGGATTGCCAGAACATCCCTAATGTAATTGTGGAGATACTGGTTTGCATCCCCAATTGGCCAAGTTAAAACCAACCAAATGAAATTAACACGGCGCGCAAATAAAATTAATCAACGTTTATGTTTGAGTTCTCATGTGCAAGTGAAGCTCGCCTGCTCTTTACAAAATTCTAATGCTTTGCTAATGCGCTGCTGCAATTTCTAAATATAGAACAGGCGAGAAGAGAAAGATAACATAGAATATTAAGGCAAACAATGTTGGTGGCGGATGGCCCTTGAATTTAGTTATGTTGGCAAAGTTAAGCTTTACATGGGCGGCGGGGTGCAGGGGTTCTGCCCCGAACAGTAATGTTGCAAGAGTATCCTTAATATGTTAGCTTAAGCACGCCGAATACGTAGAAAGAGCGATACAGCAGAACAGCGAGAGAGTGAGGTTTGAGCTGCTGGAGTGAGAGGTTGTGTGTTCTCGGGTCGATAAACAATTGCAAAACTAAAAGATGTTAAGCGTTAAATTAAGTAATTACTAGACAGCGGATTTTGCATATTTGCATATTTTGAACCGCTTGTCGGATTTAATTTCTGATTGCACACATCTTATTTTTATTGAAAAACGTTGTAAGTAGGTACGCTAAAAACTATTTTGCATAAATTGCAAAATATGCAAAAACCTATATACGTATTTATGAAACTCCATGTTTTAGATCACATATTATCCTGGTAGGACAGGGGTTACTAAAAAGTCAATAACAGAAGATGAGTGATAAAAAATACTTTTGATTTAAAAACGGCTAAAAGATTTGCCATAAAACTGTTTTGAAATAAATTTTTCCTTATGAGGTAACCGGCGTGCGTTGCTCAGGGTCCGGAAGTTATTTTCGCGAGTTATTTTAACATATATAGTGACTGTCGACTTTTATAATCGAGAAATAATACGGATCTCCATGGTAACAAGACCTCTAATTACTTAAGAAACTGCTCTTCAAGTCCACAAATGGCCGCACATAGTAACATTGCCATGAATTTGACAATACTGAACCGCGATAAATACCATGAAAGACCAATACTAAAGAATATAGTCAAGATTATAGGAATCGTTTTAAACCACTTTCCGTTACCGACAAATCATTAAACCGCGGAAAAATACCATACAGGATCAAAAATATCAACAATTCAAACAAATTGTACTCCCATAGAGTGAAAAATGCTAGGATCAATGCATATACTGAAAAAAAAACAGTCCAAATCGCCCTAAAATTTGGAAATTCGCCCTAAAAAAAGGTGTCAAAGGCGATTCGCTTTATTTTTAAGAAAATACTTTTCTAAAAAAATTAAAAATTGTGTTCTACATTTCAGGGCAATTTTTCTAAAAAAAACTTCGACATTTTTAGCTGTTAGGTCGATTTATAATTCCCAAGCGGTTATGGCAGCGCTGGCATAAGGAGGAAGCAGCTGACAGTAAAGACTTAAAAATAGTTTTAGGGGGAGGTAGGGTAGAACCGACCACAGACCAACCCGTGTGGGTTGTGTTTTTAAATCCACCCCGCCCCAACCCTCCGTTTTTGGCTTTGTACCATCCCTCCCCCTTCCTATCACTACCACCACCATCTCCTTACACCAACCCACTTTTTTTCTAAGCTGTATATATTTATTTTTAGAAATAAGCGCTTTAACAATTTTTATACCCGTTACTCGTAGAGTAAAAAGGGTATACTAAAGTCGTGCAAATGTATGTAAAAGGCAGAAGGAATCATTTCCGACCATATAAAGTATATATATTTTTGATCTGCATCAACAGCCGAGACGATATAGACTTGTCCGTCTGTCCGTCTGTATGAACACCTAGATCTCAGAGATGGTAAGAGATAGAGGTTTGACATGTATGGGACAAATGCTTCTTTTATCTGCACGCAGATCAAGTTTGTTTCAAATTTTGGCCAAATTTGAGCCTATAAAGAGTGAAAAGAAATTTCGTGACTGCAAATCAGGTAAATCATTTCATCACGAAAGACTTAAGCGATTTCGTGACATGTGAAACACAAAGACTTTAAAAATGTTGTAAAGTGCGCCCCGTTTTTATACCAATGAAACCTGGGCGGGGCGCGAAGACTACCAACAAGCCCTTTGTTGCCCAAAAAGTAATTGCGGATTTTTCAAAAGAAAGTAAATGCATTTTTAATCAAACTTAGAATGAACTTTAATCAAATATATAATTTCCATTTTGTTCGATAACCTTTTGCCATCTTCCCGGCAAATTTTGTATTCCACGCTCATAGAACTTCTGGCCTTTATCTGCAAAAAACTGAACCAAGTGCGATTTTATAGCCTCATCATTGCCGAAAGTTTTACCATTTAAGGAGTTCTGCAAAGATCGAAATAAATGGTAGTCTGATGGTGCAAGGTCAGGGCTATATGGTGGATGCATCAAAACTTCCCAGCCAAGCTGTCCCAGTTTTTGCCGGGTCATCAAAGATGTGTGTGGTCTGGCGTTGTCATGATGGAAAATGACACCTTTACGATTGATCAATTCTGGCCGTTTCTCGTTGATGGCTGCATTCAATTTGTCCAGTTGTTGACAGTAAACATCCGAATTAATCGTTTGGTTCCTTGGAAGCAGCTCAAAATATACCACACCCTTCCAATCCCACCAAACAGACAGCATAACCTTCTTTTGGTGGATATCAGCCTTTGAAGTGGTTTGAGCTGGTTCACCATGCTTGGACCATGATCGTTTTCGATTAACGTTATTGTAAACAATCCATTTTTCATCTCCAGTTATGATTCGCTTTAAAAATGGATCGAATTCATTGCGTTTAAGATGCATATCACAAACGTTGATTCGGTTTGTTAAATGAATTTCTTTCAATTCATGTGGTACCCAAATATCAAGCTTTTCACCAGTCCAAGACTTTGTATGTGATAATGAACGGTTGATTTTGGTATATTTAACTTCTCTCCTATCTCACGCTCAGTTACATGACGATCCAATTCGATTAATGCTTTGATTTGGTCATCATCAACTTCATTTGGCCGACCTGAACGTGGCTCATCTTTAAGTGAAAAATCTCCAGAACGGAATTTGCGAAACCAATTTTGACACTGTCTTTCTTTTAAGGCTTTATCACCATACACATCACGTAACTTTTTAGCAACTCTCTCTGCGCTTTTTCCTTTACGGAAATAATAAAGTAAAATATGACGAAAATGCTCTTTTGTGGACTCCATATTAAAAAGGGCGCCAATCAAACAAATGTAAACAAAATTACGCGCACTTTTTTTCTAAAGCAAGCTAATAGTGACAGCTAATAACTGACAAAAGAAAGAATGCAATTACAGAGTCACAAGCAGTTAAAAAATTATAAACGCCGACTATATGAAAAATCCGCAATTACTTTTGGGCAACCCAATAACATGTCTAATATATATACTTTATGTGGTCGGAGATGATTCCTTCTGTGCGTTGCAAACTTCTGGGCAAAATTAAATACACTTTTCGTGTATAAAAATTGCATACTTTTGAATGGTCACACTAGGAACGTAGGAACACTGTTAAACATGTTTTTTTCATGAGTAACGGGGTATATCGAAGTCGTAGTAGAGCCCACTTTAACTTACTCTCGTCCTTACATTACTGGCTTGAACTCGGGACCCCCCTCAGACCTGAACACTCGGACGATGCTAGCCACTCGACTATTAGCTTGGTATCTCCATCATCGGTTTGTTACTCTGTACCGTAGGTACATAGAGTATATTAAGTTGTGCAAAAGTATGTAACAGGGAGAAGGAATCATTTCCGACCCTATAAAGTATATATATTCTTGATCAGCATCAACAGCCGAGTCGATATAGCCATGTCCGTCTGGCTGTCCGTCCGTCTGTCCGTCCGTCTGTCCGTCCGTATGAACAACCAGATCTCAGAGATGGTAAGAGATAGAGGTTTGACATGTATGGGACAAATGCTTCTTATACTTGCAGGCAGATCAAGTTTATTTCCAATTTTGCCCGCCCCCTCCGCCCCAATTTCGAAAAAACGTCATATCTCCCACAGTTTTGTAAGATAGATGATTTGTACCTTCTAGAGATAGTTAGTCATTATTAATAGCTATCTTTTTGCTGAAGAAATGATAAAGATCGGATGAACGGTTCTCAAGTTATGAAAAAAAAAGTTTAATATAGACGCCTCACACCACACGCAAACAACACCGCTTTGCATGCATCAAAGAAAGAGAGAGAAAGAGAAAAAACTAGAGATGAACACAATTCAGCATATACACCGGTATGTTATAGTCGGGCTTGACCGACTTTCTCACTTGTTTATTGCTTGGATAGTTAAGAATATCGAACCAAAAGGATTTTTTTTATTCGAAATACTTTAGAAGATATAGCCTTTTAGTCGAACAATGTCTTCAACTAAAACACAAAATTTTGCGAGTAAATAAAGCTGTGATATATCGGCTGCTTCTTTAATATAAATGGTTACATGTTCGCCTCAGATCGATATCGATTATTAGTCGACTATTAGTCGATAATTATCGAAGGCTATGCTACACAATGCTCCAGACTGACCAATCCGCTTAGAAAACTGGAGCTGCGGCCGTATCTAAAGAAGGCAGAATGGCACGCAGAGCAGAGGAAGCTGCTCCTGAAAACAGTTTTTTTGAAGATCTGTAAGTATATAATATCTGTAATATTTTTGGTCACTTTTAAAGCAACTTTTTTTGGACTGCCAAGCCACTTTTCTCCAGTTCTACAAAACCGATTTTGATGAAATAATATGCAATCGACGCAGAATTGTCACCATTTTAGAACTTCATTTTCTATTTGATTTTTGTTTGTTATTTCCCCGAAAAAACTTCAAACTTTAAACGCGTTTATCTCGAAACCACGTTTTCGAACTGGCGGCCATGATATCTTCAGTTACACTGAACCGATTTTGATGATTAAAGCTGAAATCGACGCAGAATTGTCACCGTTCTGGTCTGAACTCAATCAGAATTTTAAAAAAAAAATTTTTTTTATTTTTTTTACACTAAACTACAAAAAAGGGCAAAAATCGATTTTTTTTTTTTAAATGGTCGCCATTTTTCAAAAAATCACAAAATTATTTAAGTTGGGGCCAGAATTACATCTATACTGCTTATAACCCATTTTTACTTTTCTTTTCAGACATCCTGAGAAGCGGAATCATGGCCGCCGGCACGATAACTTTTTTTGGACACCCACTTTGACGGGCGATTACTTTTTGAAACAGCCCTGCATCGCAGCAGTAAAAATTTGTTTGTTTACTTTATCTATTTGTAACATAATAAAATAAACAGATATGTTTAGTGTTTTCAAAACCTTTGCGTTTTCAAAAAAGGTCCAAAAAACAGCACTCGACATGGAGAATACTTCCTTAAGCAAAACAACACTTGACAAAACCATAAAATATTAAACACAAGAAAGTAAAACAAACTCAAAATGTATTGTACACAAATTGTAACCACATGCTGCAATAAAGATAATCTTAAAAACTCACCCTCAAAATTACCAAAGCAGATGCTCAGCTAAATGTTTAGCTCTGCTCCTATTAGCTGTTAAAAATAGATTCCTAAGAAACAACCCCATACAGAGACTGATCTTAGGTAAAAAATAAGACCAATGTTAATATAAGCTAGAATTTGTAAGAAATATATTCAGTTCAACAAAACCTTTGTGCGTACTCATTTAATGTGGACGGCTCGGCAACGAGAATTTGGTCGCGGTCTAAACATTTGGTCCTTCGACGAACTCTTGTGTTTTCCCCCAAGTGGTAAGAGACACAGAGTTGAACCAGCACCCTAAAGTTTCTGTATGCTTAAAAACTACAGCTACGGGTCGCTAAAAATAAATTACTCTTGTTTTCCCCAAGTGGTAAGAGACAGAGTATAAAACTTAAAAACACAAAAGAAAGTTACTTTTTGATGTTGTAAAAAAATTTTTTTAAAAGTGGTGTGTCCGAGACCGGAACATCGGGACGAAAAAAAAATTAAAAAGTGGGGCGTGTCCGAGGCCAAAACATCGGAAAGTAAAAAACATAAAGTGTGCAACTATCCGTAAAAGACGGATAGTAAGCTGATTAATCGCTAAGTGAGCGGTTAGGAAGGAGCAGCACGAAGCAGCTTAGAAGAGGCTGCAAAACCAGTGAAGCGGCAGCAAATCAGCAGAGGAGCAAAAAAGGCAGCCTGCATCAGCAGAGGAGCAGAAAAGGCAGCCTGAATCAGCAGACGAGCAGAAACGGCAGCCTGAATCAGCAGAGGAGCAGAAAAGGCAGCCAGCGGAGCAAAAAGGCAGCCAAAAAAGCGGAAACGACAACCAGAAGCGGCATCCAAGGAATCAAAACTGATAAGTTAACTATAAATTTAAAATACATTAAGATGTTGTCAGAAAAAACAATAGTACTCCTTAGGCAGCAGTCTGAGATTGTGAATAGGATTCGGACTTTGAGTAAGGTTGAAGACAGTCAGATTACTAGGGATTTTCAGTTAGATTTAGATGACCTAAGCAAAAGTTTTATTGCAAATCATGGGTCACTGATGAAAATTGGTGTAGTAGATCATGACTATTTTAACAATAAACATTATGACCAGACAATGCAGGAAGTTGCAGATTTGAGAAGAAGAATAGAGAAATTACAGACAAAGCCACAAAATACAGGCAAAGATAAAAAGATGCAGGGAAAAGTGATGCTGGCGATGATAGTGTTGCTAAAATAGACGAGTTCACCCCAGGGTTTGCCGGAAGGACGACGTCGAAATATTAAGTGATAATCTGGAAATAACTAAGTCAGATATTTCGAAAGACGATAGAAACATGTTTTTATTTAGAAGAAGAAAATTAGTACATCATTGGAATGAAGTTACTAAGGATTTGACAGGACTAACAAAGAAATATGGAAAATACATTGATCAATTAAAATTTGATGTTGATGAATTAATAAAAATATTAGATATGAGGATGAAAGAATTTGAAATAAGTCAGGGCACGACGATCTCAGAAACTGCAAAACTGGATGAACTTCCCATGTTGCCAAAATAGTAGTACCAAACTTTTTTTTGGTGACTCAAAAGAATGGGATGCCTTTTCAAAAATATTTAACGAGGTTATCGGCTCTAGGAAGGATGTAAGCACATCAAATAAATTCAATTACTTAAAATCCGCACTGAGAGGCGAAGCAAGGAGCATGGTGGCTCATTTGTTGACGGGTTCCGAAGAGAACTATGAGGCCGTTTTGGCGCTGTTAGCCAGACGGTACGAAAATAAGAGAAAAATATTTTCGAACAGCTGAATCGCTTATTAGATTTACCAAATCTAAATATCGATTCAGCTAAACAAATAAAATGTTTTATAGATTCAATAAATGAAGCAACTCACATGGTGAAAGTAAAAGCAGACATTTCAGAAGAAGTTGATGTCATATTTGCTCACATGGTTTTGCGAAAATTTAATAAAAAGCTCTTCAAGCATATGAAAACCATGTACGAAAATCAAAAGAGGTACAAATATTGTCGGACGTAATGGAATATTTGGAGCAACGGTTAAGTTCTCTTTGTTCTATACAAGATGAGGAGAAAAAACCAATTAAAAAACAAAATAATTTTATACAAAAAGAAAATTGTCCAATATGCAAGGGTGCAGGACATAATATTTTTCAATGTATGAAGTTTAGAGGAATGAGTCCGGTGGAAAGATCGGACATGGCAAAAAAAGGTACAAGTGTGTCTCAGGTGCTTGAAACATGCTAGTACCAAAAGGTGCATGAGCGAAATTCTATGTACGCAATGCAACAAACCCCATCACTCAATGCTTCATTTCGAGAGAAGAGAGAAAGTGAACACATGTGTCACAAAAGAACAAGCACTATTAGCCACAGCTATTATCAAGGTAAAATCAGTAAATGGAAGTTTTGAACATTTAAGGGCATTAATTGATAATGGGTCCCAATGCACCATAATATCAGAGGAGGCAGCACAGATCCTAAAACTTCCTAGAATAAGAGCTCATACAGAAATCAGTGGGGTATCGTCCACAGAATCTAGTATGTCAAAACACAAAATTAAATTGTCCATTAAGGGCCGAGACTACACGAAAGAACCATTTAAAGTTGAAGCCATTGTTCTACAAAAATTGATGAAAGCCTTACTAGGTAAAGCAATGAATGTGGACAAATCAAAATGGGACAGCTACGTTTTAGCTGACCCTGAGTTCAATAAGCCAGTAGAATAGATGTAATAATAGGAGCAGATTTGTATACTCACATCTTAAAAAAAGAGTTGTTAAAAATCGATGGGCTCTTGGTCAAAATACGGATGAAGTGGGCTGTCAGGGGGTTAGGGCCAAGTAGGGTTTGGCTGCGAGGATCTGCAAAGAGGGTGTTGCTACACAGGTCTGGCGGAGGTTTGTTGTTGTTGTTGTTGTTGTTGCTGCTGCTGCTGCTGATGGCTGGCCAAGTTGGGTCTGGCACAAGAGGCGACAGTAGGCAGCAAAAGCCAAAAAAGCAAGGTCTTCCAAAAAGTGCGACTTATCACATGCGCGTTGAATATAGTAAGAGGTTAAAGCAAGCTTAGGATTATTACATATATATTAACTTAGTACTAACGCGTCATTTTCCTTTGGGTGCGCAGCCCTTAGCACTGAGTTTTCTTCCAACTTAATGCGATTCAGTTCGCGAAAACTTATATATATTTGTTTATAATATACTTGTTGGCTGACGCCAACATGCCGGCCTCCTTGCCACCTGGCAATGTTACTTCAACAAGTTTTGAAGTCTTGACAGACACCGGATGGCTTCTTGGAGGTGCTGGGGTCAGAAGGCGAGGGACTTCGACGAGATGGCCGATTGCGATCCGTATTCGCGTTCAGCGACCAGCTTCGGTTTTGATCCCCCTTTTTGGAGGAGCCTCTGTGGTGTTCCTGACGAGGGCGAGACGATGATCGCGATGATGACGTGGATGCGGGTTGTGTAGTCCGCTGCTCATTGTTTTTCGGTTTGCTGGGCGGAGTTCCAGGATGCAAGATGGTGTGATGGAGGTCGCCACAGCGATGACACACATCCTTCGAGTCACAGTCAAACAGAGTGTGCGAGGAGGCGAGGCAATTGACACAGTATCCCAATCTGCGTACTGTGCGTCTTCTCGAGATGGTGTTGAGCTCCAAAAACTTGGGGGCAAAAACGCAAGGGGTGACGTTTCTTGCACATTTTGCATTGATAATCCATCTATGGAGAACAAAAGCAATTAGCTGAGTTTTGAATATGTTGTCATGAGATGGAAGTTAGTGTTGAGTGAGGTAGAGAATGGCATGTTTTAGAGTTAGTGTAATATTAGGAGGAGTATTCTTGCTTTGTAGGCAGGACAATTAATTTGACGATGGGTCGTGTTATGGGACCAGAGCGGGTGTAAGCCCACCACGCGATCATACCTGTGCGGTTCAGTTAGGTATTCGTACCGCCATGTTTTGCTGAACTCTTGGTGCATAATTTTAAGTTTTTGCCACCGATTAGTGAGAGCAAAGATTATCACTTGGATTTTCTGGGAAGGCTATTATGGGAGCGCCACGAGGAAGTGTCAGGCGTTAATGGAGGCTTAAGTGATCTACATTGGCTTTCGGCGGCTGAGAGAGGCCTGGGGTTCAGAACTGCTTCGATTTTTGGACAATAGTGTAAAATACCTCAATGTTAATGTAACCATTCCAGCTACGCTTTGAAATGTTTTTGAAGCTTTTCACAGCTGCTTCCCCAGAACCGCTACTGAGCGAGGGAGGGATGAATTGCCATTCGAATTCCTCAGCTGTAGAGCTCTGAGATATGGTCAGAGAAGAGTTTTCAGGAAGCTCTAACTTTTTGAGAGTTCGCGGCTAGCATCCACTGAAATTACGACCGTTATCCGGACATTTTTTTGATATGCCTCTGACGACTAACAGAACACGGTCAAGCTGCAATGCCTTTGTGCTTAAACAGTAACGGTTCCAAATGTATGGCCTTTGTTGACAGACAAAGACCGCCACATAACCTTCAAGGTTCTGTGACGATGGTGTTTATATCGAATGGACCCAGCGAAATCTCTCCAGTGATAGTGAAACGGGTGAAGAATTTACTACATTAACTTTCGGGAGAAGAGCTGCCATGTTCTTGTGATTTTTATTTGGCGTCAGTTTTTAAACGACTGACGTCGAATGCAGTGTTTTTGTGCTTGTTGTCAATTTGGATATAAATTCTTTTGGTACTCAAGCGCAAGGCGATTTTCAGCATTAGACCAGAGTTAAACCGAACAAAGTCCAAGGAACAAGTGCAAAGTCTGCAGTTTGCAGGAGCAATACAGGGTGTCGTTGTTGCCAGGGGACCGATTTGCGTTTGCGAATGAAGCCTGTTGACCCTTATTTGTCTTCTTCGTCAAGAAGGGATCCAAGTAATGAGAGAACATTTGGATCGAAATTGGTTTATTTTTAGTAGTCCAGGATGCTCACAATAGGATAATGTTGCTTTTTGAACAGCGATTACCAATGAGTTTTGCCAGTTTAATACAGTTTGTTTGCTCAGCCTTGCTGAGCTTTCTGCATGGGGATAGCTCAATGATGGGAAAGCAGTTACTCTGAATTTATGATGCGGATGAGTACTTTGCTGGAGTGTTGTCATTGGTTCTATGAAGAACGATCGACTCTTCTGGATTCTGGAGGAGGCGGCGATTATGACGGGACTGTTGGCTTTCTTTGGGGAAGGGATGGCCAACTATTTTCCACACAAGGAGAATCTTTTAGTTCAGTTGTGGTGCATCCCCAGTACCCATCCGATGGGGTGTCTTTTGACTGAACGTGACATTAAATGGCATTGGGTGTATCTGATGAATAGCAGATACACGATTTGGGACGTACGTTTTCCCTAGGTTGCTTTCACCGAGCCGGGACGATCTCGGAGTCAGACCATAAGAACAGCTTGATGCATGATATTTGTGTTTCTGCGAGTGTGTGTTTGACCAATTTGCAAGTAAAACGGCTCCGCACAGTTCCAATCTTGGTAAACTGACCGTTTTCAGGAGCTACCTTGCTTTTGGCAACGAGTAGGTGTGTTTGAGAAGTGCCAGAGGGATGGCTTGTGCGCAGGTATATTGCAGCACAATATGCTTTTTTCAGAAGCATCGCAAAATCCATGCAGCTGGATATCTTGCATTGGGTCATAGCCTGTCCAGCTGGGATGCGGATAAGCTTGAGTTCGAGTAGGTTCTCAAGAAATGTGTTCCATTTGGAAATGGTAGTTGGTTTGACGTTGTATCCCAATCCAAACATTCTAACCAGAGATTGGAGTAGAAGTTTTGCTTGGATTATTATTGGCGTAAGCCAGCCTGCGGGGGTCAAACAAAGTGGATGCGTGCGATAGGATTTGACGCTTTGTTATTGAGTCGACAGGTTTGGGTGGGCAGATATCATACGAGAAGTAATCATCTTTAGCATTCCATCGGATCCCGAGAGTACGGGTGGTGCTAAAATCAGTAACGTTGAGAAAATTGCTATCAAGCAGATCTTCTTTCGGGATGTTACTGAGTAGAGATTTGTGGTTAGCGGTGTTCTTCTTGGAGAAGAAAACCTGAGTGCTGCTCGTATTTGGAATTGGGCCTCAGTGGCACCTTCCAGAGTGTGATCGCTAGAGAGAACGTCATCCACATAGATCTCATGACGGAGAATTTTGGATGCGATAGGATAGGATGGTTCGCGTCTTGAGCTAACTGCAGGAGAGTTCTAATTGCGAGATAGGGTGCGCAATTAACTCCAAAAGTGACAGTGTTGAGTTCAAAGTCTCTCATGACACTATTATTTGGGCTGAATACAACTCGTTGAAAAGAGCGATCATCAGGATGTACGAGAATTTGGCGGTACATTTTTTCAATATCTCCATTAAAAACGAATTGGTACATTCTCCAATTGAGCGAATACCAAGTAAATCGCCCTGTAGGGTTGGGCCTCTGTGTAGGACATCGTTTAACGAGTTGCCTGACGCGGTGCGTCGAGAAGCTGTGAAAACGACTCTTAGTTGCGTTGATTTGCTTTCGGGTCTTAGCACTGCATGGTGTGGCAAAAAAGAGAAGTATTTGTGATCGTGAATAATTTCCGTTTGGCTACTTTCTGACTGTGGTTGAGAGTCAAGTATTCTGCTAAAACGTGATTGTATTGGGACTGACAGAGTTGTCTTTATCTAGCGTTTTAAGCATCCGGAAATATTGGGCCATTGCTGCCGTGCGAGATGCTCCAAGGTGTACGCTCTCAGGAACTCAGGTTTGAAGGGTAAGCGTACCATGTAGCGGCCATCGGGTTGCCCTTTGGGTTGTATCTGCGTAAAGTTTTTCAAACTCATCTGCGTCAGATACGGGTTTGGGGATTGAGATTTCCTCAACTTCCCAAAACTTTTGCAACAGATTCTTAATGTCCTCTGCTTCATCGTCAACAAAAGTTGAGAATGAGCAGATGCTATTTGAGTTAGCAAGAGGGCCACTCACTATCCATCCAAAATGGTGTATTGGGCGAGCATATTGCCTGAGATTGGCGTTTGGATTCCTTCCAACAAAATTTTAGGGGCAATATCACTTCCGATTACCATATCAATCTGAGCTGCAGTTGAGAAATTCGGGTCTGCGAGCTCTAGGCCATCCAGAGATGGATCTGATGGTTTTTGAACTGTGATTGACGGAATCATATTCGTGAGCTTACTGAGGACAATTGCATCAACAGGTACTCTCACCTCGTTAGCTGCGTTTGTAAGAGTGAGTTTACAAATTTTGACGATGAGCTGACAAACTGTCCACCCATGCCTGAAATGTTTGTGTGATGCTTACGGACTGGGAGCTTGAGACGTTTTTTGGGATTTCTCTGTGATAAAAGTCCGTTGGGAACCTTTGTCGATTAGTGCACGTAAGCATAGCAATTCTCCGCAGTGAATTACTTGAACTATTGCAGTCGGCAGAATAATGTTTTGGTTTTGTGCAGCGTGATGAGCAGAAATAGATCGAGATTGAGATTCAGCCTGATTTGGCTTGGGTGGAAAATGCAATAAGGAGTGGTGTGCTTTTTGACAAGTGTTGCACTTGTGCTCACTCTTGCATTCCTTGGCTGCGTGATTATATGCGAGACAGTTAATGCATATTTTTGCCGTTTTCACGTACTGGAAACGGTCTTGGGGGATAACTTCAAAAATTCGCAACATTGTCTTATGTGATGACTTTGTTTGCACATTTGCGTAAAGCGGTTGCTGCAGTAGTTGCATGTGAAAAGTATTGTATTTGGGAACCGACTTATGAATATGTTGAGAGAGATTTTTTGGTTTCATAGCTGTAAGCCGTTCCAAAACTTCTACTCTTGCTGTAAGAAACGTATTGAGTTGATTCCAGGTTGGCACTTCCTTTCTGGATTCAAGAGATTGCTCCCAGAGAGATAGGGTTAACTCTGGTAGCTTAGAAGAGCAATGATAGACGAGAAAAGGACCCCAATCTGCGGTTGAATCTGCTTGAGCTGCGAGTATAGCGAGACAATTGTTGATCGTTGCTTGAATTCTCTGAATGTCTTTGTCATCCTCTTTTTGTGGTTCGCTCGATACCAAATATGTTTCTCATTTGAGTATCGACGATGAGACGTTTATTTTCATAACGCGTGCTCAAGGCGTCCCAGGCGGGTTGAAAATTTTCGTCACACAATTTAAATTGCTTAACGATGGTACTAGCTTCACCGTGGGTTTGTGTCTGAGGTGATACAATTTTTTGAGCAGAAGTGAGATTTGGATGCGTTCCATAAACCGCAGTGAACATGTCTCTGAAGGCGGGCCAGTCTTCGTAGTTGCCGTTGAATGGCTCTGTGTCACAGGCTGGAACCTTAATCATGCACGAGTTGGATGAGTTGTTGAAGACTGACGTCGAATTCGCATTGAGTGAGGATCGACCTGGAAGTCCAGCAACTAAGTCTTTTAGAAGAGCCTTCACGCGATAAAAACTCGTTTTCGCAATTGTAAAATTGTTCCGTAGCATGGTCTGCGAACTCATTTGTGATGGACGGATCGCTAGAGGTCATTGCTTTCCGGAAATCCTCATCAACTTCCCCGAAGTTGATCCAAACGAGTGAGTCTTTCCGAAAGTACAGATTCTCGTGTGTCAGCACTGAAGCTATCGGAGTTGGAGCAGAACCGTACAAGTCTATCCGCAGAGAAGGTGAAACTTCGGACGAGAGACATTTTGGTCTAGGGTTTTGATTGCAAATTTTTGTTTAAGAGGTCGCTTTGATTTGCGTTATCGAATGACAAGGGAGTTGTATAACACGCCGAAAGGTTTCGAGGGTTTTATGCACTTGAAAAGTGTATTATAATTTTGCCCAGAAGTTTGCAACGCATAGAAGGAATCATCTCCGACCACATAAAGTATATATATTCTTGATCAGCATGACGAGCTGAGTCGATTAAGCTTTGTCCGTCCGTCTGTCCGTCTGTCCGTCTGTCTGTTTCTACGCGAACTAGTCCCTCAGTTTTGGAGCTATCGAGCTGAAACTTTGCACAGAGTCTTCTTTTTACTGACCGGATCGGATGACTACTTCTTGTAGCTGCCATACAAATGTTCGTTCGGAAAATGGTTTTTAGTAAGAAAAACTGTTTTGTTCTCAATATTACTGCTCTCAAACACGGTCATGGGTAATATGTAATGTTTTTAAGCTGATCTGCGAAGTTTGGTCGAAGTCGCTAACCGTTGAGACAAAGTTATTTTTTCAAGTGTATTTGAAAAACTTTGGTACAGACGAAGTTGAGTATGTTTTTTTTTTTTTTTTTTTTTTTTTGATATGGGGGAAAGCATTGAAAGCCTCAAAGTGTGGGACTTGGAGTTCCTCACCCACTAAAACCACCCCTATTCTCCGATTCCCTCTCGCGGTACCACCGCTAAGTATTACTTCACAAGGGGGAGATGGCATGAAAGCCTCAACTAGATCCATGTCTAGGATTTGTATTTAAATTGCGCTGTCTTTCAGCGCGACGCAAGGTCTTGATGATTTCTGCGGCCATGGTGCAAATTGCATTCCAGTTGTTTTGCGAGCTAAGAAGGATATCCATCAAGTCAACGACTGTGAATGGTCTCCCAATGCCTATACTTAACTCTTCCCGTTCTGCAGAAAATCTCGGACAGACAAAAAAGACATGCTCTGCGTCTTCTATGGACCGCGCACAGTGTGTGCAAAACGGATCCGTCTCGTGCTTAAACCTATAAAGATAGGATTTAAAGCATCCATGTCCCGTTAGTAGCTGCGTCAAATAGAAGTCGGTTTGTCCGTGTTTTCTACCCACCCACGGCCGAATGTCCGCTATCAGTCTCCTTGTCCAGCTGCCGTTGGTTGTAGACATCCACCTCGTTTGCCACTGTGTCATTGTAGACTCCCGTCGCGACTCATCTGTAGGAGGGCTTCTACTTTCTGTCGCTAGTAGGTCGAGAGGGGCCATTCCAGCGAGAACTAGTGCTGCGTCCTCTGACACTGTTCGGAAACCACTTATCACTCGGAGGGCACATCTTCTGTACGCGCCTTTACATCCACGGCTGTAAGAAGGGACCGCCATCGCAGGGGCCCATATTGGCGATGCATATAGTATGATTGACCTGACCACATTGCAGATCAGCCATCTGCTTCGCTGTCGAGGTCCGCCAATGTTCGCCATTATGCCGGTTAATGCATTAATGGCTTTAACTGCCTTCTCTTCTACGTACTCCAAGTGGCTTTTAAAGCTGAGTCTGTGGTCTAACATTACACCCAAGTACTTTATGGCCTCCGTCGATCTTATCAGTTGCTCTCCGACTCTCACACTGGCAGTTTCTACGCGTTTCCTACTGCTTATGAGGACAGACTCGGTTTTGTGGGGAGCCAAGCTTAGCCCATTTGCGTCGAGCCATTCAGTGACTTGTACCACAGTCTCAGTGGTTTTAGCCTCTACGTCACTTAGATTTTTAGCCACTGCCGTGATGGCGATGTCGTCTGCGAAACCTATGATTTTCACTCCTGCCGGCGTGTTTAGGCGGAGAACTCCGTCGTACATTACGTTCCACAACATCGGCCCTATAACCGAGCCCTGTGGAACGCCGCCTGTGACCCGATGTGTCTTCCGCCCTTCCGACGTATCATACAGCAGTGTTCGGTTTGCAAAATAAGTGGCCACCAGCTGCACCAGGTATTTGGGTATGCGGAGCCTTACAAGTGCTTGAAGGATCTTGGTCCAGTTAGCAGAGTTAAAGGCATTTCTGACGTCTAATGTCGTGACTAGGCAGTACTTTTTTGTCCCTCCTTGCCATCTTTTCCCAGCGGTGGCATCACGAGCTATCTTCACTACAGTCGAAATGGCATCAATCGTGCTACGTCCCTTTCTGAAGCCGAACTGATAGTCTGAGAGGCCGTGCCTGGTCAAGAGTTCGTTCTCAAGGCGATTGCAAATTATTCTCTCGAAGAGTTTGCTGATTGTGTCCAGCATGCATAATGGTCTGTATGCCGTGGGATCCTCTGCGTTCTTGTCGCCTTTTGGGAGTAGAACCAATCTTTGGAGCTTCCATCTCGGTGGGAAAACACGTTCGCGGATGCAACAGTTGTATAGGTCTGCGAATATTTCTGGATAGGCTTCGACGATAATTTTTATGGCTCTGGTTGGGATCCCATCTGGTCCCGGAGCCTTATCTGCACTTACGCGCGATAGGGCCGCACGTACCTCATCTGCATCCGTGGTATGTTCAGGTTCCTCATCCATGTCTGTCCATGTCGTCGCTTGAATTTCCGGCTGGAGCGGAAACAGGGTTTCGACGATAGTTCCTAGTTGCGTTGGGCACGTGGGTGTGGGCCGTCTCGCAAGCTTTCCCATTACCACCTTGTAAGCCTGACCGAAAGGCTGGTCCTCGGCCTCGTCGCAGAGCTGTTTCCAACAGTTTGCTTTACTGCGCTTAATGGCTTTTTTTAGCGCGGCGCGGTGTGCTTGAAAAGAGGCAAGCAATGTTTCAGCCTGGTGCTTGGCCTGTAGGTCCAATGGTCTTCTCCAGCATCGCTTCATCGCCCGTTGATACCGTCTTCTCGAGCTGTGGCAGTCCATGCGAGATTGCTCGATTTCTTGGCTCCACCAATGTACGGGTTTGTTTTTGTTTCCGCCTCTCTTCTTGCGTGCCATTGCTGCGTCGCAAGCTCTCTCCATTGCCTGAGCCAGGCAGATTGCGCGCTGTTCTGCAGTTCCTTCGATTTGGGAGCCGTCCATCATTGCCAGCAGTGATGCTGTATCAATGGACTTATCGCACCATCCGGTGTGCACTGGATGCTTGATGTAATGCCTTCGCTGGGATCCGATGTTGCTCACTATAGCCTGGTGGTCGCTATGGGTATAGTCGTCGGAGACCTCCCATGTCATATTCCTCGCTAGGCACGGGCTGGCGAATGTGAGATCTATTATTGATCCCCGTCCTGCCTTTGAGTAGGTCTGTTTCGCTCCAGTGTTTAGCAATACTACGTTGAGAGACGCGAAAGCATCCAGTAGGATAGTTCCTCGGGCGTTTGTCCTGCTGCTTCCCCAATCTACCGCCCATGCGTTGAAGTCGCCAGCTATGACGGTCGGCGCATGGCTGCGCGAATCAGTCGCGATCTCATCAACGATTCGCTCGAACTCATCGAGCTGGATGCTGGGGGCTATGTAACAGCTATACCAGTATATGTCTCCGCACCTGGCTCTAACATATCCTACTGCTGTTTTGCGCTCGCTGAGCTGCAGAGGTGTTCTTCCGCAGCTCCAAATCGCTGCTCCATACGTTTGGTTTTGGATCCAAACGCTGTCTGGCATGGCTTGGTATGGCTCGCATATAAGTGCCACGTCTATTCCTTTGACTCGCACCGTTTGAGTGACAAGGTCTTGGGCCGCTCTGCAGTGGTTCAGATTAAGTTGGAGAAACTTAATTTGAACGGTCGCTTCTCACTGCCTTCTGGTACATCGGGCAAGCCCAGTTGAGGGGTGTTGTGCCCAATGTTCTTTGCCCCGTTTCTCACACAGAGGATGCACGCAGGTTTATTGGTGCAGCTTTTTTGAGGCATGGTTTTGTGCCTCCGCAGTTGAAGCATTGCTTTGACGCATCATGTGCGCTTCTGCACCTAGACGCTATGTGTCCAAAATCTAAGCACTTAAAGCATCTTCTTGGGATGATTTTTTGCCGCCTCTGCATACTGCCCATCCTATGCGTATTTTCGCCTTTGCTAGCAGTTTATCTGCTACCTCTTTGGAGAGAAGCATACTGGCCGTTGGGTACCTCTGTATGCCTTGCGTAACTTGGGAACTGCTTCTACCCGGAATATCTCCTCAATATTGGCAAAGACTGCTTCTAGCACTTCTTCGCCAGTGGTCCATTCCAATATGTCCCTCACCTCGATGGAGACTTTATCAGAGATTGCCTTCACTGTCGCTTTTTCTCCATGGCTTCTTCCACTGCCTTGCATAACATTGCGGTTGCTTCATCGCCTGATTTGCTCTTTAGCATAAGTAGTTTCTCCGTCAGCTGTACGTCTTATTCCGCATACCTTATCCCTGTAAGCCTAGGCGCTTGGTCGGACTTTACTGCCTTGAGAACTTCCGCATATGAGGCTGGGTCCTTGCATTTACAAGGAGCGCATCTGGTCTATTGCCTTTCTCTGGGGTTTCCTCGACCTGGGTTTGGTCTTCTGCCAGCTTGAGACCCGCACCTCCGCCGCCGCCTGTTTACAAACCTCCTGAACTGGCTGCTGTACTGGCTCTAGGGGTAAGGGCGGTAACTCTTTACCTGCTTGTGTCACGGTGGCTTCTTTGTGCCTGTTGGTGCCTCTGCCTTCTACTTGTGTTTGCTGCTTTTGGTATGCGCTGTCCGCGCTGCTCTGTATGTCGTTTAGTGGCACATTGTTTGTCCCTCTCTGAGTTGAACTGCTAGTGCTCTTATTGCTGACTTTCCGCGTAGATTGCGTAGTCGCTATGAGTAGTCCCACTGGTGGCGGCCTATGGTCTGCAGGTTGACGTACTGAGGCCATTTCCCAGGTTCCTTTTCCGTCAGATGCGTGTTCTTGGCTTTTTCCCTTAACCTTGGGCCTTTTCCCCTTTTGCACCCCTTTCTTTTGGGCAAATCCATTTTTTTTCCTTGGTTATTTTGGCTTCCTCCTTTTGGCCTTTATCCGCAAATTTTTTGGATACCACCTCGTTGAGTAGCCCCCCCCCCGCCGGAAAGGTCCATGGTGCTCTTTCGGACCCTCAGCTTTTGACTTAGTCTTTTGCGGGCTGCCTGGGCTTGGGGTGTCCCTGCTTCTCTTTGGGGGGTTTCCATTAGATATTTCAGTCGCCAGGAACTGAAAAACATTTCTCCGACAAGATATGGGGGTCGTGGCCGGCTTTTACTTGGAGTATTAATTTTTTTTTTTTTTTTATTTGTTGTTGATATACCTTGGCTTTTTTTAAATGGGTAGCGGACAAGTGATGTGCAAAATATGTGTGTAAATGTGTGTGCAAAATATGTGTGTAAATGTGTGTGCAAAATATGTGTTCAAAATTATTTGTGTATATTTGAAAAAATCCAAAAGCGTGAATTAAATGTTGGTAGCGACGATCAGTTTTGTTTAATTTGCATTCGTGAAAAATTCCAGTTAGTTTTTGTGTATTTTATTTGTAACCAATTTTCCACTCACGATCAATGCTTTGGGTAGGTATTCTTTCGTCACTAGTTTTATCTGCACACTGCACTTTGCATGTAAATTGAGTTTATTTGAATGTATGTGTGTGTATGTGAAAATGCCAATGCACGTGTTCATTGGGCTTTTTTCACAAAAATTAAGTAGAAAAATTTTACCTTTTAGTGTTTGGGGACTATTTAAAGGTCTGGGGACACAGTGATGAGCTTCCTTTTCCAGGTGAGGTTTGGCCAAGTAGGGTCTGGTTCGTCTTCGCTCTGGTGCTGCTCTGTTGCCTCCAGACGGTGTCCAAAAATTTGCCGGTTTACAGCTGTCGACGTCGAAGGACCATGAAGAAGTGGGCTGTCAGGGGTTGCCAATTGTAGTAATGGCTAGTAGGGCCAAGTAGGGTTTGGCTGCGAGGATCTGCAAAGAGGGGGGTGATTTGCCACACAGGTCTGGCGGAGGTTTTTTTTGTTGTTGTTGTTGCTGCTGCTGCTGCTGATGGCTGGCCAAGTTGGGTCTGGCACAAGAGGCGACGGTAGAGCGGCAAAACGAAAAAGCAAGGTCTTCAAAAAAGTGCGACTTATCACATGCGCGTTTAATATTGTAAGAGGTTAAGCCTAGCTTAGGGATTATTTACATATATATTAACTTAGTGCTAACGCGTCATTTTCCTTTGGGTGCGCAGCCCTTAGCACTGAGTTTTCTTCCAACTTAGCGCTAGTTTTTCTTCCAACAACGTTTGGCTGGATTTTCGGTTGCACAAAGTCAAGGGTGAAAAATTGATAGTCATTTATCTTTTAAAGTGTTTTGGGAGGGGGGGGGGGAGGAGAGGGAGGAGGGGAAGGAGGGGAATTTTTGAGAAGAAAGGAAGAGAGGGATATGTTGTATCTATCCTTTAAAAAGATATTGAGTTGGGGGAATCCAAAGCACAATCAACCGTATGGTTCTTAAAGTTAGAGAAAAATTACAAAAGAAATCCAAAGCTAATAAAGATTTGTGAAGTTTATTAAAGAATATCAGGATTTGGGACATATGGTTGAGATTGACGATGAAGGCAGGTATTATTTGCCTCATCAGGCGGTCATAAGAGAGGCAAGCCTAACCACCCAAGTAAGAGTGGTTTTGATGCTTCCGCAAAAACCACAAATAAAAGAGTTTAAATGATATTATGTGGATTGGACCAAGAGTTCAAAAGATATATTCGACATACTACTAAAATGGCGAAAATGGCAGTTTGTAGTTTGTGCGGACATTAAAAAAATGTATCGGCAGATTAACATTGATGAACAAGATCAAAAATATTTGTACATTATTTGGAGAGATTCTCCAACCGATGTATTAAAATATTTTAAGCTAACTACAGTTACCTACGGGACTGCGTCAGCTCCATATTTAGCTACTAGAGTTCTTCTAGACTATAGCGGAAAATTGCGAAGATATAATAATTAGAAATTATTAAAATGATTTCTATATGGACGATCTGATGACAGGAGCTGATACGCTTAAAAAAGCAAAGAAATAATAGAGCAGGTGTCAGCTGAATTAGCTAAAATGGGTTTTAACCTGAGAAAATAGATTTCTAACGTGTCGAGATCACGGAAATCGTAGAAAGCTCAGAGGAGGAACAAAGTTTTGAATATTGAAGAAAATGAGTCTGTAAAAACTTTGGGGATTCAATGGGAACCTGTAAAAGACGAATTCAGGTTTAACGTCAATTGTGAGAATTCGAAGAAGGCAAATAAAGAATGGTCTTGTCGACACTTGCAAAATTTATGATCCTTTGGGGTTTTTATCTCCCGTGACAGTAGTAGGAAAATTGTTCATGCAACATCTGTGGCTAGCAGAACAAGACTGGGATCAAGAACTTTCTGAAGACGATGCGAAAGAATGGAATTTGTACAAAGAGAATTTGAAATCTTTGGAACATATTAGAATTCCAAGGTGGATTAAGGTTCAACTTAATCTACAAGTTCAACTTCATGGGTTCGCTGATGCGTCAGAAAAAGCATATGCAGCTGTGGTATATGCCAAAGTAGGTCATTCAGTTATGATGATAGCGAGCAAAACAAAGTGAATCCAAAGAAAAATAGGAAAACCATTCCTAAGCTAAATTGTGTGCAGCTCATCTTCTATCAAAGTTAATTCAAAGGATTAAAGAATCAGTTGGTAGTACAGCAGAAACTTATGCATGGAGCGATTCCACTATTACGTTAGCTTGGATTAAAAATGGAGCTAACAAAAACAAATTTATCCGACGTAGAACTGATGAAATAAAGCTGTTAAAGCAAGTTCAATGGAATCATGTTAAGTCTGAAGACAATCCTGCTGTATAGCCTCCAGGGGTATTTGTGCAAACAAATTAAAAGACTGCGAAATTTGGTGGAAAGGGCCTACTTGGTTAGCACAATCTGAAGAAGGTTGGCCTAAAGGGAGTGCAGAAGCAGATAATCTGATTGTCAGTACAATGATTTCGGACAAAGGAAATAATATTATACAAGATTTGTTGCCAAAATTTTCTTGTATCCAAAAGTTGGAAAGAGTAGTTGCATACTTGTTGAGGTTCATAAATATGAAAGTCAAGAAAAAAGTGTACCCATCGCATTTAACGGTAAATGAACTAAAGAACGCCAAAACACTTATAATTAAACAGCAACAGGCGCAACAATTCAGGGCAGAGATCAGTTGTCTTATTCAGAAAAAAGAAATTGATATAAAAAAGTAAGATATTGGGCCTAAATCCGTTCTTGGATAAGGATGGTTTACTTCGGGTTGGAGGTAGATTACAAAACTCCAATGCAAATTTTGACGTCAAGCATCCGCTTATTTTAAATAAAAGTCACCTAACTTATTTAATAATAAAGAAGGCACACAAAGAAACCTTGCATGGTGGAATCAATTTGATGAGAAACCAAATTCAAAGGAAGTTCTGGATATTTGGTTTACGAAACTCTTTAAAGAAATATCTAAAAGAGTGCGTTACATGTGCTAGATACCAACAAAATACTGCAGAGCAAATTATGGGGAACCTTCCAAAGCATAGAGTTACTATGTCATATCCATTTTTAAATACAGGAGTAGACTATGCGGGTCCCTATCACATAAGATGTTCAAAAAATCGTGGACAAAAAACCTATAAAGGATACATAGCGGTGTTTGTATGTATGGCGACAAAAGCTATTCATTTAGAAGTTGTCAGTGACTTAACTTCAGATGCCTTTTTGGCAGCATTAAGAAGATTCTTTTCAAGGAGAGGAAAATGTGCCAACATATACTCCGATAACGGAACAAACTTTGTGGGCGCGTCAAGAAAACTAGATAGAGAGTTTTTTAAAAGCGATTCAAGATAACATTCAGATTGCGCCAATATTAGAAAAGGAGGAGATTAATTGGTTTTTTTATTCCCCCGGCAGGACCTCACTTCGGAGGTATTTGGGAAGCTGGGGTAAAATCGATGAAATACCATTTAAAAAGAGTAATTGGAGATGGCAATTTGACTTATGAGGAAATGTCAACATTATTATGTCAAATTGAAGCGGTCTTAAACTCTCTCAAAAAATGAAGCGAGAATTTTGGCTGAAATGGAAGGAAGATTACTTACATACTCTTCAGCAACGATACAAATGGAAAAAGGAGTCACAGAATCTGGACGAAGGGCAGGTTGTACTTATTAAAAATGAAAATTGTCACCCAGCAAGATGGCCATTGGGAAAAATTGAGGATGTTCACAAAGGAAAAGATAATAAAGTAAGAGTGGTAACTGTAAAGACTCAGGAAGGTACAATTACAAGGCCTATACATAAAATATGTCCGATTCCTGGAATTAGAGCAAGTGAAGAGAGTGAAAAAGTGACAAGAGTTAACCAAAAAAGGGCTCTTGGGGAGGACCACGACTAGGAGTTATGGTTATGATAATGCTAATGATATTCTGCCAAATTTCAAGCGCAGTCTCATTTGCAGGAGATAATAGGAAATGGATGGTGGAAAAAATTAACAGCACGGCTGCAATATATTTGGACCCAATCGGCGATATAGAGATAGTAGCGTCTTCTTGGGAGCTACTTATATTCTATGATATGGGCGCGTACTTTGAAATGCTAAGAAAAAGTGATTTGTTAATACAAAAATTGCGAATAGTTTGTGGAAAGCTTCATAGTTTTGAGGACCAATGTAATTTAGTACTTGATGGCATGCAAAAACAATTAGAAGAAATAGAAAGCAATAACAAACTTTTTATGACTCAAAGCAAACCAAGAAGTAGACGAGCGCCATTTGAATTTATGGGCTCCTTATATCATATATTGTTTGGTATAATGGACGCCGATGATAGGGAACAAATGGAAAACAATATGAGAAGCTTGTTTGTCAATCAGCAAAACATAGATGAGTTGGTTAAAAAACAAACGTCAGTGGTAGATTCCACAGCAAATATTCTCAAAAAAACAACCGAGGAGATTAACATAAACTTTAAGGGAATGAACAAAAGAATTGAAAATATGACAGAGCTCCTTAAAGAAACTTATTACGTGTACAAAGAATCAATCAACTTCTTTATGATAACAAAGCAACTAAACTCTTTGCTTGACGAATGCGAGAAGATTCAGTCAGGTATCATAAGTCTTTTAATTGATATTAACCACGGCAGACTTAATCCCAACATTTTAAAACCAAGCCAGTTGAAGAACGAAATTTCAAAAATAAAAGAAAATTTGTCGAAACATTAGTCCTGCCAGGCAAAGAACGGGTACAGAATTAAAGGAAATTTACACTTTACTAACAGCGAAAGGGATATTCATTGACAAAAAAATTGATGATAAATGCGAAGATACCGTTGTTTAGCAGGCATCCATCTCAGTTATACAGAATTATTCCTGTACCTGTAAAAAATGAAAATAAAATAATTATAGTACATCTAAGCTCCGAGTATTTAGTGTATAATTTTGAAATAGATTCGTATCACTTAATGACTGAATCTACCTTAAACAAATGTCAACAATGGCAAGCGAATAAGCGTGTATGCGAAGGTAATTGGCCTTGGAGCAGTGCAAATGATAACATTTGTGAAATTTCACCATTTAAACCAAATAGGCCATCCAACTGTGTATATAACACTGTAGTGGACTCAAAAACATACTGGGTTGAACTCGAAAGTAAAAGTAGTTGGCTTTTTAAAGTACCAAATAAAACCATTGCAAGAGTGCAATGTGGAAAGGCTCAGCAAGAATTAATAGACTTGCCCGGCAAGGAATTCTTACGGTTAAATCAGATTGTACGACTAGAACTGAGGATAAGATATTGGTAGCTCATCATAATATACGCTCAGAAAGCCAGAAAACCATATTCTCAGCATTCATAGGTGAAATAAGCGAAACTCCTAAAATAGTCTGGAATCCATTACAATTCCAAGTAGTTAACCACACTGAGGAGATCGAAAGATTAAGAGGTGAATTAAAACTTTTAAAAGAAAATCATTTAGAATTGCAAGGGCTTAACATTCACCATATCTCAGGACATGCTTCTTTGGGAGTGGGAATAATAATAGGCTTAAGACATAATAATCTTTACAAGTTTGTTAATCTATATATACAAATAAGAAAAATGAGAGTTATATTGAGAGCAAAAGACGACTAAAATCAATTTTCCGACCGTTTGTGGCAGCTACAAGAAGCGCCTTCCTGGCCGGCCCCTTGCAGTAAGAATGTTTGAAAAATGTTAACACACAGCAGAAAGTAAAACAAACTCAAATGCAAATATGTAGTGATACACGAATTGTAACCACAGTTAAAATTTAAATTTGTAACACAACTCAGTACCCATGCTGCAATAAAGATAATCTTAAAACTCACCCTCAAAATTACCAAAGCAGATGCTCAGCTAAATGTTTAGCTCTGCTCCTATTAGCTGTTAAAAATAGATTCCTAAGAAACAACCCCATACAGAGACTGATCTTAGGTAAAAATAAGACCAATGTTAATATAAGCTAGAATTTGTAAGAAATATATTCAGTTCGTAACAAAACCTTTGTGCGTACTCATTTAATGTGGACGGCTCGGCAACGAGAATTTGGTCGCGGTCTAAACAGTTGCACCCCGTTAGTTTTTAAAATACAGTTGGAATTATATTCTTACACTGCTATAACCAAAACTTTTTCTTCTCTTCTTATATATATTTTTTAATTTATATATTTTTTTTTTTTTGTATTTGGGGTATTTTTATTAATTTTAGTGTTGGTGGGTGGTTGAATTTATTTGGGGTATATGGGTGTAATAAATATGTATATCTTAAGGGTATATTAAAATTGTCCGGATGTTTGTAACGCACAGAAGGAAGCATCTCCGACCACATAAAGTATATATATTCTTGATCAGCATGACGAGCTGAGTTGATATAGCCATGTCCGTCTGTCCGTCCGTCCGTCTGTCCGTCTGTTTCTATGCTATCTCCTCCGTCAGTTTTAAAGCTATCTCAACCAAACTTTGCACGAAGTCTTTTCGTATAAATACGCTGCACATTTGTCGGAACCGGCCGGATCGGATGACTATAGCATATAGCTGCCATAGGAACGATCGGTTGAAAAAGTAGTTCTAGTGAGAAAAACTTTTTTGTTTTCAGTGCTATCGCTACCAACCCTCGTATTTATATGTTTTTTATGCTTTCACATAATTTCAGCAAGTTTTATGCAAATCGGGCAACTATATAGTATAGCTGCCATACAAAAAACAGATCTGAAAAAAAGTTTTAGTATGAAAAACTTTTTTGTTTTCAATGCTATCGCTCCCAAAATCGTTCCTGATCAATATGATATGCTAACACATAATTCTGTCAATTCTGATCCAAATCGGATGACTATAGCATATAGCTTCCATAGGAATGATCGGTCGAAAAAATAGTTTTAGTGAGAAAATCTTTTTTGTTTTCAATGGTAGCGTCTTTGTACGTTCCAGTTATAAATATTATCGGTCTTAACACTATTTTAGAGATTTTTATGAAAATCGGATGAATATATCGTATAGCTGCTATATAAAAAACTGGCAGGAATATATCATGCTCCAGGTTTTTTAAATTTTTTTTTAACGGAGTTTTTTTCTTTTTTTTTTTTTTTTTTATTTTTTTTTTTTTTTTTTCGAAGTTTGCAACGCATAGAAGGAATCATCTCCGACCATATAAAGTATATATATTCTTGATCAGCATGACGAGCTGAGTCGATTTAGCTTTGTCCGTCCGTCTGTCCGTCTGTCTGTTTCTACGCGAACTAGTCCCTAGTTTTCGGAGCTCCCCCTAAAATTTTGCACTTCGTAGTTTTCTTTTTTTTTAAATTTTTTTTTTTTTTTTTTTTTTTTTTTTTTTTTTTTGGAAGCTGATTTCTCTACTTTGCCCCACTAACCGTTGAGACAAGCTATTTCAAGTGTATGTATGAAAACTTCGGTTCAGACGAAGTTAGCTTTGCCTTTCTCGTTTTCAAAAAAATTTGTAATGAAGGTCATTTTTTTGTAGTTAACATTAATACATGAAAAACTCTGTTTATAAAGCCAGTTTGGAAAATCAAATTATTAAAATTCATTCTGTTAAATTAAAACAAGTGAGAAAGTCGGTCAAGCCCGACTATAACATACTCTGTACCCGGTGTATATGCTGAATGCGTCACTGCCACTGTGTTCATCTCTTAGTTTTTTTCTCTCTCTCTCTCTCTCTCTCTCTCTCTTTGATGCATGCAATGCGGTGTTGTTTGCGTGTGCGTGGGAGGCGTCTATATTACACTTTTTTCTCATAACTTGAGAGCCGCTCATCCGATCTTTATCATTTCTTCAGCGAAAAGATAGATATTAATAATGACTAACTATCTCTTGCAGGAACGAATCATCTATCTACAAAACTGTGGGAGATATGACGTTTTTTCGATATTGCGGGGGCGGGAGGGGGCGTGGCAAAAATTGAAAATAATCTTGATCTGCATGCAAGTATAAGAAGCATTTGTCCCATACATGTCAAACCTCTATCTCTTACCATCTCTGAGATCTGTTTGTTCATACGGACGGACAGACGGACGGACGGACAGACGGACATGGCTATATCGACTCGGCAGTTGATGCTGATCAAGAATATATACTTTATAGGGTCGGAAAATATTCCCTTCTCCCTGTTACATACTTTTGCACAAACTTAATATACACTCAAAAAAAATTTTGTCATCACATCGACACAATTTAGACAACAATTTGAAACTATTGAGTATCGAATTCTCTCTAATACTCCGAGTATCAAATTGACATCTTCGAAATTATTAACATGATATTTCGAGGATTTCAAATTGATACTAACGTTTATCAGGTTGACACTTTATTGTATTAATTTTTAAGTATCAATTTGACACTAGGTCTTATTAATTTAATAATTCAACTATCAAACTTTTTGTTTCATTTTGATACTAGCTTTAATTAATTTAATATTTTTTCTTATCTTTGTACCATAAATTCAGTTCATTATAATCTGCCATTAAAATTAAAATAAAACATTTTAAAAAAAATTTATTTATTTCAAACTCTATCAAAATGTAATTTATTTAACTATTAAATTGAATTCGTCAAGTGTGGACACCCCTCTAAGTGGAAACATTTGTCTCTCCTCGTGTCCATGCGAATGTTGCTTAACCAGAAGTCACCATGTTGGTATGAATCTTGCTCGAACCCGTACATCAGAGTTCCCCAGCCATAGACCCTGGGGCACGAACATACTCCCTGAGTGTTAGAGGGAGACATAGTCACATTTTCGCGCTCTCTTCTGGGGGAACCCTGCCGTACTTGTAGCAGTTTACGCCTTCAGAGACCTTGAGAAAAAACGCGAAAAACGCCTGTTCTGCAGCTTTCTTGGTTTCGCACCTCTCTCATTGTACGTTGTCGTGCAAAGCGCTAAAAAAGGTCACAGCAGCATTCTGGCTTGTTGTGTGTCCTGTCCTAAAGAGTTACATTTGTTATTTACATCTATTTTCAAAAAACGACATGAATACTCAGCTGCTTATACTTACCTTGCAAATATACGCCATTTGAAATCCATTTATTTATCTTCATCACGTCGTCTGGGAAAGGGTCCTCCATGCACTTTTAACTAAGTACACATTTGTTTACACAAAAAGTAAAATCACTAAATGTGACATGTGACAAGCATCGCCAGCTGCGACCTTTGGCATGCTTCGTTTTACAATTCATACATTCTTCGAATTTTCGAAATAAAAAAAATGGTTTAGTTTCAAATTAATACTTCTGCGCATCAAATAAATATTCGAAGTTTCAATCTAATACTTTACAGGTTTACATTGATACAAAAAAAATGATACTAGTTTCAGTTTCGATTTGAGACAACGTGTATCAGAGTGATATTGATACAAATATTTTTGGGTGTACTCTATGTACCTTCGGTACAGAGTATAAAAAAACGCTACTTTCCGTTACGGACGTTACACACAGTAAACCGATTTTTTGTTTAAATTTTTAATAAATAGTAGATATTTTGCAAATATAATTAGTACCTTAAATTAAAGAAAACGAAACAAATTTTAATTTTAGTTAAGCTCCAAATACTGAAACGACTGTTTTTACCATTTTTTTACCAATAAACGAGAGCGTAAGTTAAAGTCGGCTCTAACCGACTTCGATATACCGTTACTCATGAAAAAACATGTTTAACAGTGTTTTCGCGTTACTTGGTGTGACCATCCAAAAAGTATGCAACATTTTCTTAGGGTGGTAGCGGGGAGGGCTTGGTTCACTTTTTTGCTTATAACTTGAGAACCGTTCATCCGATCATTATTATTTCTTCGGCAAATCGATTCATTTTGTCAATTACTAACTATCTCTTGAAGGTACGAATCCTCTATCTTTAAAACTGTAGGAGATATAACTTTTTTCCAAATTGCGGGGGCGGGAGGGGGCGTGGCCAAAATTTGAAACAAACTTGATCTGCGTGCAGATAAAAGAAGCATTTGTCCCATACATGTCAAACCTCTATCTCTTACCATCTCTGAGATCTTGGTGTTCATACAGACAGACAGACGGACGGACGGACGGACGGACGGACGGACGGACGGACAGACGGACAAGGCTAAATCGACTCGGCTGTTGATGCTGATCAAGAATATATATACTTTATATGGTCGGAAATGATTCCTTCTGCCTGTTACATACATTTGCACGACTTTAGTATACCCTTTTTACTCTACGAGTAACGGGTATAAAAACACTTATTTTCAAGAATTAATACAAGCAAGAGGTAGGTGTAGGTATGCATCTGCCAAGAACAAACTAACCACCGTAGAACAATATGGCTTACATATTTTGAACAATATTGCTAACATATTTTGAACAATATTGCTTACATATTTTGAAGCTTGAATATGTATCCTATTATTCCATTAAGAAACATTTGTATTTTGGACAACTTTAAATTTCTGCCCTTTTAAAATTTAGGGTTGTCAAATATTTCAAAAATATCTATATCGATATTTTTTGCGATATTGAAAAAGTATCATTTAGATATAAATATTTTGGTGTCAAAAACATCGATATTATCGATATTTTCGATATTTTTCAATAAAAGCCCGGATCTTGACAATGAACAGGTCTCGAGCAGATATCGAGCTGAAACTTTGCACAGAGTCTTCTTTTTACTGCACGCTGCTAATATGTCGGAACCGACCGGATCGGATGACTACTTCTTGTAGCTGCCATACAAATGTTCATTCGAAAAATGGGTTTTAGTGAGAAAAACTGGTTTGTTCTCAATATAATCGCTCTCAAACATGGTCATGTGAAATATGTCATGTTTTTAAGCTGATTTGCGAAGTTTGATCGAAGTCGCTAACCGTAGTGACAAGCTATTTCAAGTGTATCAAAACTTCGGTACAGACGAAGTTAGCTTTGCCTTTCTCGTTTCTCATTAAATTGTTCTTCTTTTTTTGTTTTTTAAACCCTAGGAGAGGGTATATTGAAATTGTCCGGATGTTTGTAACTCACAGAAGGAGACATTTCCGACCACATAAAGTATATATATTCTTCATCAGCGTGACGAACTGTCCGTCTGTCCGTCCTTCCGTCTGTTTCAATGCTATCTCCTCCGTCAGTTTTAAAGCTATCGTAACCAAACTTTGCACGAAGTCTTTTGGTACACTGCACATTTGTCGGAACTGGCCTGATCGGATGACTATAGCATATAGCTGCCATAGGAACGATCGGTTGATAAAGTAGTTCTAGTGAGAAAAACTTTTTTGTTTTCAATGCTTTCGCTCCCAGACTCGTTACTGATCAATATGATATGCTAACACATAAGTCTGTCAAGTCTGATCCAAATCGGATGACTATAGCATATAGCTGCCATAGGATTGATCGGTCGGAAAAATAGTTTTAGTGAGTAGTTATAAATATTATCTGTCTCAACCAGGGCTTAATCCCGAAACTAATTTCGGTTCCGGTACCGTTACGTCCCGAAATGAATGATTCGGAAAAAGATTCTATTTCGGTTTTCATTTAGTTTCGGTTTTCGGTTTCGATACGGTAACCTGATTTTTGTTTCGGTATACCGGTACGTACCGATATAAGTACTACTTATTTTTAATACTGAAAAAATTAACTTCTGAGATAAATATAAATCATTTTATTCCCGTTTAATAAAACGAATCAAAATTCAACAAAAAATGAATAGTTTTACATTTAAAGTAAAACTACATAGACTTCATATTTCGTATTTCTTTATGTAGTAAACATGTTTGATGATATAATTATATTATATGCTCATAAATATTATATTATGTATTATAAGTTTTCGAATTTTATACGTCCACTATATAGAATTCTTGTGATTTGCTCCCAGTAACATAATTGCAGTCAATGTGGTTGAGTCCATGCAACTTCTTAGCGGATTTATTATAAATTTTACGCCAGAGAATAGGCGCTCCTCGCTAAGCTGCGTAGCTGGAACAGAAAAAACAACTTTTGAAATCTCATACAATTCTGGGAACTTTGTGGAGGATTCTGACCACCAGTTAAGAATGTTTTCATGGTTTCGAACACGTTTAAGTGCGAGAAAAGTGTTAGTGGAATCCAGTAGCTTATTTGTTGACACAATTGATGTATTATTATTACCAAGAATCTTTTCATGCAAAATCACATATGCCTCAACTTCGTCGGCGCCTTCGGATGAATTGATCAGCAAACGACGAAATTTTTTTAGAAATATTTAGTAAAAGATCGATACAAGTATTTTTTGCTCAGTACTTAGCGTTACGTTATACCTAGGGTCCAAAAATATGCCACATAAAAAAGAATTGTTTTCAAAAAGGATTTCTCTAGCTTTTCTATTTCGTATCATTTATTAACTAGCCTTTTGCTACCATTTTACCATACTAGTGTGAAGTGTTAGGTTTAAGAGTACTTGGCAGTGTCTTTAGTCCTATCGATAATGTATAAGTGTTTTAATGTAAGATTTAATACGAAAATGTGGAAATTTGGTGCAGATGGTGTTCTGCTAGAGTCACGGTGAGTTGAGGTCCTTGGGTAAGACTCCCTTTAACCTTCTCCTTTGAAGTACTTTTTGGATACTGCGTTTTCTTATTAATCTTTTAGCCATATGTATGCACATATTTAAGTTTGCTGCCAAAAACAAATCAATCATAGTAAGTTAAGCGCCCTTTACAGGTGACACGTCTTCTTAACACATATACAATTTCACTCAACACACAAATTCATCACAACACAAAATTACCACAAGCAATTTCAACACATGCGTATTCAACACAATACAATTTCAGCATAAATCAATTTTATCACAATCAAATTAAACACATGTCAATACAACACGTCAAAAAAACAACGATTCAGTTCAATCTTAACATTCGTCAATTTAGTTCCAACATTAAAATATTCCAACATTAAAATATCTCTGCTCTACAAGTCGGCAATTTGCTTATTTGTATTTAACGGGTCGAAATCAGTTTAGTCTCAGATGTCGATGGGACACGCCACGGACCAACAACAGCGTTAAAGGCTAGCACAACGCCTTCAATGGAAAAATTCAGGTCTATCATGCAACAATTGAAAAATTCATTGAGACGCTCAAAAAGGAACAAACATTGGTAGAAAATAATAATAATATAATGATAAATATTATAATCAATTACTTAACATGCGTTGCAAAGAATGCTAAAATATACTATACTAAACCCAATTTCTACTATACCTATTTTATATTTTAATAGATTTTCGAGCTCAGCATTCCAAACTATACTAAAAAACAATTTTTAGTAGAAATGGGTCGTTTAATTTATTTATTTTTCTAAACAAGCGATATTAAAAATACAGGGCCACACAAGCGAATATAGCGTTCACATTGATAAAACCACAAAATTTAAGAAATAAATCGTACGCTCTTATTGCGTCATCCTATACTTTACCCGTAGTTTTTCTGATTTTTAGATAAATGGGTATTAAATTTGAAATTTCATGATAAAATTACGTGTCAAGGAATTAAGGGTCCACGATAAAAATTCACGGATTGTAGTCACTTTAATTCTTGCAAATAGCTTACAATTTTATTTTACATCAATAAATTTCCGTCTTAGGAGGTCATAGGATCACTGTAATTCAGTTGTTGTTTGTGGAATTGACGAATGATTAAATTAGCTTTGGCTAAAATTGCTTGTGGTAAACTTGTATTGTGTTACAATTGCAGTGTGTTAAAATTCCTAGTGTTGAATTTGTGTTATGTTGAACTGACGCGTGTTTAATCGTCGTGTTAAAATTGTTTTGTGTTAAATAGACATGGAACCCCCTTTAAAATATGCGAGATTTTCTTGCAAGTGTCATTTTACATAGGGGTGCTTAAATTTTTATGACTCCAAAAAAAGTTGCAAGAAAATATGGCATCGTGTAAAGGACGTGTTATGATTGTTTTTTTGCATTACAAACGTCTGACTAAAACTGCGATGCGCTCAGCAAGGGTGAAAAAACCGAAACCGTACCGGCACCAACGTTTCGGTTTCGTTCCGGTTCTATCGGTTCCAATAATAACGGTAAACGGTTTTCGGTTCTCAACAAAAAATTTTATTCGCTTCCGGTTCCGGTTCCGGTACGCGGTTTGAAACGTTTTATTTCGGTTAACGGTTCCGGTTCCGGTATTATGCCCTGGTCTCAACACAATTTTTGAGAGTTTGATCAAAATCGGATGAATATATCGTATAGCTATATAAAAAACTGGCAGGCATATACGATGCTCCAAGGGTATATAAACTTCGGTCGAGCCTAAGTAAGCTTGCCTTTTTTTTTTTTTTTTTTTTTTGAGGTTGTTGGGCCAAACATGTCCCACAATTTGGAATACTTTAATTTCTTTTAATTTAACCATTGAATATCCATTTTATTTTGTAAACTCTTACTTTCTCCCATCGACTCGATTATTTGAAGTACAAAAATCACCCTAATGTTCTCTCTTTTGCCTTTGCTAACTGTAATTGGACTATCTTACTCTTATACTCGCTAGCTGCACCTAGCATACACATTGAAATATAAAAACACGAGTTACAAGAAATCCATAGATCAGAACGGTTGTGCCTCATTGCGTTGGGAAGAATATTTTCTAGCGTGGTTTCGTCAAGCTTCACCCCCACCACTTTGATCTCATGCGGGATAGGAAAACGCTCCTGACCCTACAGAGGTGTTTTTAGCATTGCCTTTATTTTATACAATCCTTTAATTGATTTCTAGAAAAAAACAAAAACTTGCTCAATAGCGCTCAGCATAGCGCAATGCAATTTCGCAAACATTTTTAGAAAGGTCGGAGGATTTAAAAAAATTTCTTTAAATTTTAGGGTTTATTTTCTTAATTTTAGGGCAAAGTACCCTAAATTTGTACCAAATATATTCTATGCGAAATTGCCATAAAAACGAGAAGACCAAGCTAACTTCGTCTTTGCCGAAGTTTTTATACCCTTGCAAATGTTTAAATACATCAGAGTTTAAGAAAGCCAGCATTAAAACAAACAATTTTTCTAAATAAAACCCACTTTTCGACCGATAGTTCTCATGACAGCTATAAGATATAGTCATCCGATTTTGACCAAAACTTCCAAATCTGTATAAAAGCGTATAATATTAATAATCTCTGAAGTGAGACGAACATTAAACAAAACGTTTTTCTCATTAAAACCCACTTTTGACCGATAGTTCCTATGGCAGCTTTAAGATGTATAATATTAATAATCGCTGAAGGACACGTTAACATTAAAAACAAAAAGTTTTTCTCATTAAAACCCACTTTTTGACCGATAGTTCCTATGGCAGCTATAAGATATAGTTATCCGATCCGGTCGGCTCCGACATATTAGCAGTGTGCAGTAAAAAGAAGACTTTGTGCAAAGTTTCAGGTCGATAGCTTTAAAACTGAGAGACTAGTTTGCGTAGAAACAGACAGACGGACAGACAGACGGACGGACAAAGCTCAATCGGCTCAGCTCGTCACCCTGATCAAGAATATATATAGTTTATAGGGTCGGAAATGAATATTTTTATGAGTTGCAAACTTCTGGGCAAAATTATAATACCTTTGCAAGGGTACAATTAGAAAAGTATAACCAATTGACCTAAAATTTAGAAAAAAATACAGTTTTCTAATTTTAATTTTCTAAATTTTTTACAACTTTTCTATTCTTTCAACTTTTCTAAAGTTGAAGTTTTTTCTAAAAACTTTTCAAAACTTTTCAACTTTTCTAAATTCAGCAAATTTTTCTTAAAGATTTTTTCTAATTTTAGGGCGATTTCGATTCTGGGTGTTTTCTTAAACATAAAAAATAATTTTTTTGAGTGTAAGAGCCATTCAACTAAGGGTTCTCCATTGTAATAAAACCGCTTATTACTCAAGAAACTGCTTTCAATACCACAAATTATAATAACATAGTCATGATTATGACACTACTGAACCACGATATACACCTTGGAGGACCAATGCTATGCATATGAAATGAAAATGTTAAATTGGCTATACAGCTCCTCCAACGGGGCCAACCAAGCTTCTCACATTTTTTTATTTACCTGTCTTTAATTGCCAACCTTTAAATCTTCGTGATGAGTCTAAACAAATCATACAATTTTGTATAAACCTGGATTTTTTGGACCGATCTTGATCTGACCGTCAATTTACCCGTCCCATTATCAAAAAGTTTTAGAAATTTCGCGACTTTCGGACCGTTGGATCAACCATTTACGCGTCTACAATCGCCATCCATCAAATCTTAATGATTCCTAAAAATATAAAATTTTGCAAATTTTCCCAAAATCCTAGCTCAAATTAATTTTTTGACAATACTTACACTTCCTCTATATACTCGTTTACTGTTGCCGTCTATTAAGTCTTCAAAATTATCTTTAATCATATGAAATTTGAAAATTTCGCGATTCTTTGAGCCATTCCATCTATACATTGCCTTTATCAAATCTTCATAATGGCCTTGTTCTAGCTACATCAAACATAAACATCATCCATCAAAAAAGTTAATTGGATTTTGTTCAACGCTTTGATAAAATATTAAGGTAAAAATGGTAACGTGAAAGCTATCGTTTTGATTTTAACCTTTTGGTCATTTTGACAAAAATTAGCAATCATAGTTGCACTTCACATTCGTTCACGTCAACAATTGAACTAGATTCATCGATTTTTTCGTCATCGATTTTTGCTGGTGAACACGGCCAATAATCAAAGGTCATATACAAAATTGGTAAATTTTTGGATTATTTAATCTACGCCTCTTATTTATTAATGCCTGCGCTTTCATAAGTAAGCGTCTATATTGTCCATTAGACTGACCCTTATATTAACTTTTTTTTTTATTTCAAAATACCGGGCGGAAAAAGATTCGTTTTGCTCCCAATAGATATGAAAAAAAAGTTTGGCAGCGATCGGACTTCATTTAGTGGACGCGCGCTCGCCCTCAAAATCAAAAATTTGAAATATATGGAAAATGAGGGGGATGAGTTTCGAATTTAATCTGTAAAATTTCAAAAAAATTTATATTAGTTAAATCTTTTTATATCCTTTCAGGGAAATATCATAGCAAACATTTTAAATATAAATTTGTCTTATTTGGAGCGTTGGCCAGAGTTACATCAAAAGGGTACATTTTTCGAAATTTTTTTGGTATTTTTTTCGAAGAATTTTCAATATGTATGAGATTTTGATTTTTGCTTTTTCCCGGGCGGCAAAACTATCGTTTTGGTCCCAATTGATATAATAAAAAAGTTTGGCTACGATCGGACTACATTTAGTTGGCGCATTCTCCCCCAAAACCAAAAATTTTTAAATGTACTACCAATATATGGGATGGGGATAAGCCTGTAAAAAAAATAAAAAAAAAAATTTAAGTGGTTTTTTCTTTAAATCCCTTAAGGGAATACCAAAGCAACTTTTTACACATTTTTGGTGGATATTTCGAGCATAGACTTGGTCAGAATCATATCAAATCGGCCAATTTTTCACATTTGTTTGTTTTTATCTGAGATGAGTTTAGAATTTAATCCAGGGACCCTAAATAATGATTATTTTATTTTTTCAAGTAAAAAAATCACCCACTTATAATGGACCTAGAAAAAATGATTTACACCAAAATTCTTATTTTTGTACAATCTCTGCAAATCCACCGTGATTTTTAAATTTTTGATTCTTACAATTTTCTTCAAAAATAATGATTATTTTGAGTAATTAATAAAACTTACCTAATAATAATTATTTCTGATCAAAAAAATTAAAACTCAAAAATAATGATTTTTTATTTATTTATTTTTTTTATTATTTTTTGCTCAAAATAAAACTCAAACTTAATTTACGGCTTCTGTGTTAAACTTTTCGCGGATGGGATTAAATATTCTTGATCTATGATTGAATACCTATCATATGATACTCCACATGTCCTTTAAGGACGAATATTAAAGATCTCACTTTCTTCACTTTAAATCCTTTAAGCGGAATATCATAGCAACATTTTAAATATTTTGTTGGATGTTACGATTGTAAACTTGATCAGAATCATTTTTTTTTTGTTTTGTTTTATTATAATAGGGGAGAATGGGGGGTTCTGAGCCGCTGGGGGTTGTGAGCCACTCGAATATTGGCCACAAAAAAAAATAAATTTAAACTTTTTGTTACCTAACTTTTGGCAAGCAACCTATCAGTCTACACTTTCTTTAAGTTCGTGAACCAGAACTCGACTTTTTGACTTGAATACTATACAAAATTTTTTTCCGTAATGACAAAAGTAAGTATGAGGGAAATATCTTTGGTCAATTGCCTTTTTGATAGAAATATGTTTTTTTTTAACAATTTCTTTTTGGTTATGTGACGTCACCAAAAAAGTGAGATATGGAGGGTTTGAAAAAAAATCGGGTTTGACTTTCAAAGAGAATATTGCAATGACGCGCAATAAAACAAAGGAAAAATTCTCCAAAGAAGTAAAAAATAAATTAAAAAATAGAGGGAAGCTAACTTCGGCTGTACCGAAGTTTATATACCCTTGGAGCATGATATATGCTGCCAGTTTGATACATGGCTATACGATATATTCATCAAAAAAGTTTTTCTCACTAGAACTACATTTTGGACCGATCGTTCCTATGGCAGCTATATGCTATAGTCATCCGATTTAAATCAAACTTGACAAAAATTGTGTGGTAGTATATAATATAGATCTGTACAAAGTGGGAGCGATAGCAATGAAAACAAAAAAGTTTTTCTTACTAAGACTTTTTTCAGATCTATCTTTTGTATGGCAGCTATACTATATAGTTGTCCGATTTTAATAAATCTCGGTGAACTTATGTGAAATCATAAAAAACTTTTAAATACGGGGGTTGGGAGCGATAGCATTGAAAACAAAAAAGTTTTTCTCACTAAGACTTTTTTTCAGACCTATCTTTTGTATGGCAGCTATACTATATAGTTGTCCGATTTTGATAAATCTCGATGAAATTATGTGAAATCATAGAAAACCTATAAATACGGGGTTGGGAGCGATAGCATTGAAAACAAAAAGCTAGCTTTGTCTTTAGCACTTAAAAAGCTTGTCTCAACGGTTAGCGACTTCGACCAAACTTCGCAGATCAGCTTAAAAACATTACATACATGACCGTGTTTGAGAGCAGTAATTTTGGGAACAAAACAGTTTTTCTTACTAAAACCCATTTTCCGAACGAACATTTGCATGGCAGCTACAAGAAGTAGTCATCCGATCCGGTCGGATCCGACAAATTAGCAGCGTGCAGTAAAAAGAAGACTCTGTGCTAAGTTTCAGCTCGATAGCTCCAAAGCTGAGGGACTACTTTGCGTAGAAACAGACAGACGGACGGACAAAGCATAATCGACTCAGCTCGCCATGCTGATCAAAAATATATATACTTTATGTGGTCGGAGATGATTCCTTCTATGCGTTGCAAACTTCTGGCCAAAATTATAATACACTTGTCAAGTGTATAAAAAAATTTTTCTCACTAAAACTACTTTTTCAACCGATCGTTCCTATGGCAGCTATATGCTATAGTCATCCGATCCGGCCGGTTCCGACAAATGTGCAGCGTATTTGTACCAAAAGACTTCGTGAAAAGTTTGGTTGAGATAGCTTTAAAACTGACGGAGGAGATAGCATAGAAACAGACGGACAGACGGACGGACAGACGGACATGGCTATATCAACTCAGCTCGTCATGCTGATCAAGAATATATATACCTTATATTGTCGGAGATGTTTCCTTCTGTGCGTTACAAACATCCGGACAATTTTAATATACCCTCTCCAAGGGTATAAAAAGGCAAACAAAAGCCACAAGCAAAAAGTGATCGTACATAAAAGAGAGCAAGCCTGATGCCGTCAATCAATTTTCACTCTTTATTGATATTTCTTAATATAAAAATATGAGAAAAATTGTTCATTTTTTCATTTAATAAAGAATAATGGCTTAAAAACACGAATTTTGAACTTTTAGATGGGTGGCTCACAACCCCCCACAAATTTTCGAAATGTCAAAAAATCACTTTTTATACACTTGAAAAGTGTATTATAATTTTGCCCAGAAGTTTGCAACGCATAGAAGGAATCATCTCCGACCATATAAAGTATATATATTCTTGATCAGCATGACGAGCTGAGTCGATTAAGCTTTGTCCGTCCGTCTGTCCGTCCGTCCGTCTGTCCGTCTGTCCATCTGTCTGTTTCTACGCGCACTAGTCCCTCAGTTTTGGAGCTATCGAGCTGAAACTTTGCACAGAGTCTTCTTTTTACTGCACGCTGCTAATATGTCGGAACCGACCGGATCGGATGACTACTTCTTGTAGCTGCCATACAAATGTTCGTTCGGAAAATGGTTTTTAGTAAGAAAAACTGTTTTGTTCTCAATATTACTGCTCTCAAACACGGTCATGGGTAATATGTAATGTTTTTAAGCTGATCTGCGAAGTTTGGTCGAAATCGCTAACCGTTGAGACAAGCTATTTCAAGTGTATGAAAACTTCGGTACAGACGAAGTTAGCTTTGCCTTTCTCGTTTTTTTTTCAATAAGAAAAAAGTACCAAATTATAATTTTTTAAACTGGTGATGAGGAAAGTTTTGTGCATTTTTACCTAAAATTAAAAATATACAAAAACGAAAATATATTGATTATTAGCGAAGTTATGTTCGAAAAACAAAACTATGATCTTAACCCCCCCACTCTCCCTCTACTTCTCTACATACACTGCTCTACAGCATTTTTCCCCAAAGCTCCAAACCAACATTTTCTAAAATAAATTGACCCGCTGAACACAAAAATCGCCATATAAAATATATTCTATCGACGCGTTATCGAGATATTATCGATAAACGGTTTTTTCCAATTTTTCCAAAAGTTGCCTCCACTTAAACTCTCATAACTTTTTTGTTTTTCAATCGATTTGAAAGCTCTAAACAAATTTAAAAAAAAATACTTGGCCAAACAGTTTGTTCTCAGACAAAAATGAGCTGAGATCTGTGCTGTTAGAGCTATGGGCTCAAAAAAAAGGAAAAAAATTATTTTATTTTGCTAAATTTCAAAATTGATCGAAATTAAAACGTTTGTAGATTCATAACAATAAAAAATTGTTATGTGTTTTTGATTGGACAGTAAAAAATATTCAATTTACTTTTAAATAAGACCTCATATATAGTAATCAGACATGAAATGACTTTTTTATTCAAGTTTTGGTGAAAAAGGGCAGACTGACAAGATTTCAAATTACTTCAGCATTTACAGAAACCAAGTGATTCTTACACCCAAGAGTCAGATAATTTGATGTTCCCCTGATCGTACGTTACACTGTGACGGTATAACACTTAAGTGTGACGCTACTGGACGCAGTGTAAACCGAACCTTAGATGCTGTTAGAAATTATTGATGGCGTGTTTACCCCTAGAAAAATTATGGTCAATCTTTATTTAATTTCTAAGAACGTTTGGTAAATTAAGTCCAGAAAAGGCCCAAATTTAAATGAAAAAGAGCGTTTACTTACTTTGCAATGTTTACGGGTTGCATGTTAGAACTATCGAGCGAGATAACACGAAGTAGTCGCTTAAAATAACGTATTTCAATTACTTCAAAATGTCAATAAAAAAATTAAGGTGCAAATTGGGTTCCACACCTGTTATGCGTAAATTGCCGTAGAATATCGCAAAAGTAAGCTTCAGAAGAAAAAAAAATGTTGTATTTGATAGTCTAATGATTTAAAGGGTACAACAAGAAATCCAGATATTTCTGGCTAGTTTATAGGTAACACGGGCCTAGCCGAGCAATAATCAAAGATCCTTAATTGTCATTCCTACAGATTAATTCAAATTTTCATATAAAATTTTCAAATTAAAATAATTATCAACAGTTTTCACAATGTCTCTGGAATTTCACTTTCTGAACTCGAACCTTAACGCCTTATATGAAAATTTGAGTGTCGAAAGCGATGAGCAACGAGAGAGGATTCACCAGGAAATAATGTCAATTAAGCACAGGTACCAAGGCAACAGAGGCTTTAATAATTATTGTCATGGACTCATCCGAGAGTCTCAAAGAATCGTATACTGCCGCATAAAGTGGTGCCCTATATTTTAAAAGTGATTAAAGTGAAATTTTATTGACTTTGCAAAAACATGTTTTACTAGAATTATTCTACGCCTGAGCTAACTAAAACCACTCACTTAAGTCAGAAAAAACAGCCCCAGCGGTATTTGAGTTTTTCTCATTAAAACCCACTTTTCGACCTATGGCAGCTATAAGATATAGTCATACGATTTTGACCAAAACTTCCAAATCTGTATAAAAGCGTTTAATATTAATAATCGCTGAAGTAAGACACGTTAAGATTAAGAACAAAAAGTTTTTCTCATTAAAACCCACTTTTCGACCGATTGTTCCTATGCACATTGGGCCAGCGAGCCGATTTTTCGACGAAAATTAAACTTTTAAAGCTAGGTTCTTGAAATTTGGTACAAATGATAGTGTCGATGCAGATAAAAATATATCTAAGTTTCAGAACGATCTGACCACGCCTTCCCTAGCCGCCCATATGAGATAGGTTTCATCTTATTGATACTTGTACGGTAATTAATAATGCTAGCACTCGTCAAACTCAACAAATGTTTTTAATTCATTTTTTTTACACTTAACCTTAATATTAATGAGTAAAACATAACAATGCATTCAAAATGACTATAAATAAGTATTTTACAATTAAAAATGTTCCTAAAAGGCGTCTTCTACATCAATATTTATTGAAAAAGGATTTTCTGGGTCAGAATCTGAATCGCAATCACTATTGTTAGCATCAGAAACGGGAACATTGTTATTATTGTTCATGTTACAAAAATATAGCAAGTTTGGTGATTTCAAAAGTTCGATTACGTCGGCTGGTAGGGGTAGTTTATTTTGCTGACCCAATCTTTTTGTTAGATAGATGCTCAACACAAGAGAATCTGAGGAGTCCATTGCTCTGTGGAAAACGTCTGCCATGTTGTTCTGCCGTGTATTCTTGCGAGCATGTAACCTCCTGTTACTCTTATAGTATTTGCTGCGAGCCTCTGAGGCGTTCTCGCCAAGAACACCTAATGGAAGAACACCGACATTGGAATCCATGGATACAAGGACATATATGTCATATATTCCATCCTTTTTCTCCGTGCTTAAGTCGAATTCTTTCAGTTCATCATAAATCCAACTCGAAACGGCAGATGCGCTACGATTGTTTTGTATGTAGATATCAAGCAGTTCCTCATAGGCAAACTCAACCACAGCTACAATATTAGGGATTTATACACTTTGCACTATAATGACACATAATTACTTTTTGGCACAACTTGGCACAAAATTAGTTATAATCCACAACAGACGGGTTAGCAGGTTAGCTTTTTCTACTTTTGGACAACACAAATAAACGCACACAAAAACACATTAACAAACATGAACATTTTTTTTTAATACAAATATTCCGCATACCTTGGTCTTTCTTTTCCATAATTTTAGTGAAAATTGTTTAAACCACAATAATTTTGGCACGCTCGCAAGTAAACAAAAACTTTCCCGCTCTTTATAGTTTCGCACGCATGCAATCAAACAGCTGACTTTGAAGGGCTGCCAAAATTTCAGGGATGCATTAAAACAATTAAAATCTTTTGATTCATTTTAGTCAAAGTATATACTATTAAAATTTTATTATTAAGATAGCTTTACTTTCTACAAAAAATTGGAATTTTCGTCGAAAAATCGGCTCGATGGCCCAATGTGCTATGGCAGCTATAAGATATAGCCATCCGATCCGGTCGGTTCCGACATATTAGCAGTGTGCAGTAAAAAGTAGACTCTGTGCAAAAGTTTCAGCTCGATAGCTTTAAAACTGAGAGACTAGATTGCGTAGAAACAGACAGACGGACAGACAGGCGGACAGGCGGACGGACAAAGCTCAATCGACTCAGCTCGTCACCCTGATCAAGAATATATATAGTTTATAGGGTCGGAAATGAATATTTCTATGCGTTGCAAACTTCTGGGCAAAACTATAATACCCTTTGCAAGGGTATAATAAGAGATTCTAATTTTCGCTAGTAAATGACACTGTTGAATAATTTAATGTACTTTTTGATTCAGATTATGATTTTAATTTAAATTAGCTAACAGATACCGATAAATAGTTGAACCTATCGGTACGCAGCGAATGTCTTCATCGATATTCGTATCTCTGCTAATCAGCTGACGAACCGTTATTTCCCTACATTTGTTCACGTGTCTTAGAAAAACACTAGCCATGACAGCTTTAAAATTCCGCTTGATTGGAACACGAAGTTTCGAAAATTCCACAGAGAAGATAGAGTTGGTTGGTCGGATTTAGCACGAAATCCTGGGAAGAAAGTTGCCGTCAAACCGACAAGTCTTAAAGGTGTTTTGTTTTCAATATGCGTGTTGTAAAGATGACTGGACAGAAATCCACTAAATAAAGTCCGATCGCTGGCAAAATTTTTATAAAATCTATCGGGACCCCGGCAAGACCAAAAAATCAGAATCTCGTATTCATTAATTTATTATAAAAAAAAAAAAATATTGGCCGATTTGATATGATTCTGGCCAAGTTTACGCTCAAAATAAGACACATTTATATTTAAAATGTTGCTATGATATTCCCCTAAAAGGATATACAAAGAATTAACAAATAAAAATTTTTTTTGAATTTTTAGAGATTAAATTCGAAACTTATCCCCTCATTTTCCATGCATTTCAAATTTTCGATTTTGAGGGCGAGCGCGCGTCCACTAAATGAAGTCCGATCGCTGCCAAACTTTTTTTCATATCTATTGGCACCAAAACGATACTTTTTCCGCCCGGTATTTTGAAATCTATTTTTAAGGGCCAGTCTTGTGTACCTTTATTATTGTGTCTTTATTATGCGGCAACCAAAACAGGGAAACTTCATTCTTAACAAGTAAGAAAGTCGGTCAAGCCCGACTATATTTATACTCTGTACCTAGAGTAAGAGATAAATGCAGAGCTGCTGCTGCGCTCATCTCTGAGTTTCTTTCTCTCCCTCCCTCTCTCTCTCTCTCTCTCTCACTCTCTCTCTATCTAAGATTGTGCGTTGGTAGTGCATGGGTGGGAGGGGGGTGATTCACTTATTTGCTCATAACTTGAGAACCGCTCATCCGATCTTTATCATTTCTTCGGCAAATTGATACATATTGCTAATGACTAACTATCTCTAGAAGGTACAAATCATCTATCTACAAAACTGTGGGAGATATGACGTTTTTTCAAAATTGCGGGGGCGGGAGGGGGCGTGGCAAAAATTGAAAATAAACTTGATCTGCCTGCAAGTATAAGAAACATTTGTCCCATACATGTCAAACCTCTATCTCTTACCATCTCTGAGATCTGTTTGTTCATACGGACGGACAGACGGACAGACGGACATGGCTATATCGACTCGGCTGTTGATGCTGATCAAGAATATATATACTTTATAGGGTCGGAAGTGATTCCTTCTCCCTGTTACATACTTTTGCACAAACTTATTATACTCTATGTACCTTCGGTACAGAGTATAAAAATATAAAAAACGAGAAGGCCAAGCTAACTTTGTCTGTGCCAAAGTTTTTATACCCTTACAAATGTTTTGAAATATCAGAGTTTAAAACTCTAGCAATAAAACTAACCATTTTTCTAACTAAATCTATTTTCCAAACGAAGGTTCCTATGGCAGCTATAAGATATAGTCATCCGATTTTGACTTAAACTTGCAAATCTGTGTGAAAGCATATAATATTAATAATCGCTGAGTTGGGAGACGTTAAAATTAAAAACAAAAAAGTTTTTCCCAATAAAACCCCATTTTCGACCGATAGTTCCTATGTCAGCTATAAGATATAGTCATCCGATCCGATCGGTTCCGACATATTAGCAGTGTGCAGTAAAAAGAAGACTCTGTGCAAAATTTCAGCTTTCAACTGAGAGACTAGTTTGCGTAGAAACAGACAGCCGGACAGACGAACGGACAAATCTCTATCGACTCAGCTCGTCGCCCTGATCAAAAATATGTACACAGAAAAAAAAGTCGAGATATTTTCAATCTTTTAAATCTTGGAGTAAGCCCGACATGAGCTTGAAAATTCAATCTCGACTTCCAGGATATTCTACACAATTCAATCCTTTAAGGATTGACCCATGCCTTTCGAACTTGAATCATTCCAAATATGCTCACGTCAATCCCTTTTGAGATCACATGACCATAAATTGGAAAGCGAGAGCGAAGAAATATAAGTAGCCTTTTAGACATGCTCCAACAACCGTTGGGATTGGTGGTGTGTGATGAAATGCCATTCCATTCATGTTCAGTGCGCGCATGTTCATGGGTTCGAATCCCAGTTGAGCACAACAATATTTATTTGTTTTTTCAGAAGTCATAAATGAACCAAGTTCGAAGTGGATAAGGATGGCCTGGCGGAGGAAAGGAAGAAGAGTTGTCTTTCCTCAAATTAAAAGTCAAACATGACAAAAATGATAAAGCTTTGGGATTAAATAATTTTTTTATCTAAACAGTTTTGCTAAAAAATTTTAGAAAAAAAAAATTTTTGCGGACAAAAATAAATTTATTTTTAATAAAGGTCACAATTCCCGATACCCCTCTGATTTTTTATCTTCAAATAGCTAAATTGGAAAATAAGCTGTTTTGGCAACACTGTTTATTTTTATATCCTTGGAGAGGGTATATTAAAATTGTCCGGATGTTTGTAACGCACAGAAGGAAGCATCTCCGACCACATAAAGTATATATATTCTTGATCAGCATGACGAGCTGAGTTGATATAGCCATGTCCGTCTGTCCGTCCGTCTGTCCGTCCGTCCGTCTGTCCGTCTGTTTCTATGCTATCTCCTCCGTCAGTTTTAAAGCTATCGTAACCAAACTTTTCACGAAGTCTTTTGGTACAAATACGCTGCACATTTGTCGGAACCGGCCGGATCGGATGATTATAGCATATAGCTGCCATAGGAACGATCGGTTGAAAAAGTAGTTCTAGTGAGAAAAACTTTTTGTTTTCAATGCTATCGCTACCAAACCTCGTATTTATAAGTTTTTAATGCTTTCACATAATTTCAGCAAGTTTTATGCAAATCGGGCAACTATAGTATAGCTGCCATACAAAAGATAGATCTGAAAAAAAAGTTTTAGTATGAAAAACTTTTTTGTTTTCAATGCTATCGCTCCCAAACTCGTTACTGATCAATATGATATGCTAACACATAATTCTGTCAAGTCTGATCCAAATCGGATGACTATAGCATATAGCTGCCATAGGAATGATCGGTCGAGAAAATATTTTTAGTGAGAAAACTTCTTTGTTTTCAATGGTAGCGTGTTTGTACGTTTCAGTTATAAATATTATCTGTCTCAACACAATTTTGGAGTGTTTGATCAAAATCGGATGAATATATCGTATAGCTGCCATATAAAAAACTAGCAGAAATATATCATGCTCCAAGGGTATATAAACTTCGGTCGAGCCGAAGTTAGCTTTCCTCTATTTTTAATTTCAATGCTATCGCTCCCCAACTTTGTACAGATCAATATTATATACTACCACACAATTCTGCCAAGTTTGATTAAAATCGGATGACTATAGCTGCCATGGGAACGATCGGTCGAAAATGTAGATCTAGTGAGAAAAACTTTTTTCTTTTCAATGGTAGCGTCTTTGTACCTTCCAGTTATGAATATTATCTGTTTCAAGACAATTTGATCAAAATCGGATGTATATATCGTATAGCTGCCATATAAAAAACTGGCAGGCATATATAATGCTCCAAGGGAATATAAACTTCGGTCGAGCCGAAGTTAGCTTCCCTCTATTTTTATACCCGTGGAGAGGGTATATTAAAATTGTCCGGATGTTTGTAACGCACAGAAGGAAGCATCTCTGACCACATAAAGAATAAATATTCTTGATCAGCGTGACGAGCTGAGTTGATATGGCCATGTCCGTCTGTCCGTCCGTTCGTCTGTCCGTCTGTTTCTATGCTATCTCCTCCGTCAGTTTTAAAGCTATCGTAACCAAACTTTTGCACGAAGTCTTTTGGTACAAATGCGATGCACATTTGTCGGAACTGGTCTGATCAGATGACTATAGCATATAGCTGCCATAGGATCGATCTGGAAAAGTAATTCTAGTGAGAAAACTTCTTTGTTTTCAATGTTATCGCTACCAAACCTCGAATTTATAAGTTTTTTATGCTTTCACATAATTTCATCAAGTTTTATGCAAATCGGGAAACTATATAGTATAGCTGCCATACAAAAGATAGATCTGAAAAATAGTTTTAGTATGAAAAACTTTCTTGTTTTCAATGCTATCTCTCCCAAACTCGTTACTGATCAATATGATATGCTAACACATAAGTCTGTCAAGTCTGATCCAAATTGGATGACTATAGCATATAGCTGCCATAGGATTGATCGGTCGGAAAAATAGTTTTAGTGAGGAAACTTTTTGTTTTCAATGGTAGTTTTTTTGTACGTTTCAGTTATAAATATTATCTGTCTCAACACAATTTAAGAGAGTTTGATCAAAATCGGATGAATATATCGTATAGCTGCCATATAAAAAACTGGCAGAAAGATATCATGCTCCAAGGGTATATAAACTTCGGTCGAGCCGAAGTTAGCTTTCCTCTATTTTTTTTAATAAAACATGAATTCAGGGAATCAAACCGAAACGAGTATCGGTTCCGGTTTCGGTATGTACCGAAACTAACGTTTCGGTAAAAGGTTCTGTTTCCGGTACCTTTTTATTTTGGTATCGTACCGGTACGTACCGGGGTGGACCGGTAAAACTAACAGAAAATTTAAAACTTAAGTCCAAACAAAGTGGGTAAGCAGCAGTACACATGTATGTGTATATAAATTATCATTTTCACTGAGATGCAAACCGGTTCTAAACCGAACCTGTTTTGAACCGAACCGAACCGCTTTTTGCGCTCATGAACCGAACCGTAAACCGAACCGGTGCACAGTGGTCGATTCTGCCAATCTGGCAGGCAATAAATGCAAATTTCAAAACTCAAATCTTGTTGATGTTTTAAATTTTCTGGAAAACAAACATCCCGCCAACATATATTCCGATGTTCATATATTTTTTTATACAGGGGTGCCACAGAATTCACTAGCGATTTGGGTTTTAGCGATTTGCCTAATCGCTGAAATATTTTCGCCATGCCACAGAACTTCGAGCGATTTCATTTTTTAGCTTGTTCACAAACCCTTTCGAACTTGACTGCGTAGGGGTAGCCATCCCGCAAGTGCAACTCAGATTAAGCCTTTTCATGCGTTTTTGACTAATATTTTGAAATGTAAGCTATTTGGTTAGTTCTTTTTTAAACAAAACAAACTTATTTTTCTTTAACTGAGTTAAATAATTTTATTTCCCACACAAAAAATGCAAATTTTCCGCTCGCCAAAAACTCAAGCTGCTGTACGGTTACGAGAAAACGACAAACGTAAATGTAAGCAAAATATTTGCTTCAATTACATAAATGCCTCTCCCACGACAGATGGCAATCGACGATTAAGGGTAGAAGAAAATCCGTAAGAAGAGGCGAGGAGTGCACCCGTCTTTGATCCGCATCTGACCGTCTTTCTAAGTCACACAAAAATACGTAGGCAAAATCAAAGGGTAATGAGGCTGTGCTCAAAAATAACATTGGACCACGCATTATTCAATTCAAGCAATCGGAGGAAAGGTTGGCCAGACTTAAAGTCAGTTCTTTTCAGACTGCTTCCGCAACTTCCCTGTCGCCCATTGTGAGATTGAGGTCCAAGTCCTTATGCTCCTTCATAAAAGTGAATCAAATTACGCTCTGGACATATGTTCCATGCTTTCCCCTTTATATTTAATTTTAATTATAACCATTTCGGAAGAATAATAAAATTAACCAACATTTGAGCGGCTTCTCGTCATTACTTTGGCGTCGGCGTTGCTACTTTATTCAACTCAGATTGGCAGCAATCGATTTACAAATTGCACAATAATTATGCAAAAGATCAACACAAATATTATTGCTGGTTAATCTAATTTTTTTATCTTTGTTTTAACACAAAAATCGCTATTGTATTAACTTTAAAACGAAGTTCGATTTATTTCGAAATTGAAATGTTAAAAGGTGGCACCACTGAAATACTAGCGATTTGGTGAGTAGTAGTGAATGGCCAATTTCACTAGCGATTTGACTAGCGATTTAGTAAAATGCTTATTTAATAAACTTAACATGTTGAATGTTTAATTTTTTTGATGTAGATTATTTACAAATTGAACAACCTTCAAGACTTAATAAGCCTTATTTTTATCAAAATGCATTTTAAAGGCTAATTTATGCAAATCGCTGACTCAAAAGTGCGCGATTTGCAAATCACTCGAAAACATGCTCTGTGGCAGGGGCGAAATCAAATTCGAGCGAATTTAGAGCGAAAGCGATTTCTGTGGCACCCTGATACTCTGTACCGAAGGTACATAGAGTATATTAAGTTTGTGCAAAAGTATGTAACAGGGAGAAGGAATCATTTCCGACCCTATAAAGTATATATATTCTTGATCAGCATCAACAGTCGAGTCGATATAGCCATGTCCGTCTGTCCGTCCGTCCGTATGAACAAACAGATCTCAGAGATGGTATGAGATAGAGGTTTGGCATGTATGGGACAAATGCTTCTTATACTTGCAGGCAGATCAAGTTTATTTTCAATTTTTGCCACGCCCCCTCCCGCCCCCGCAATTTTGAAAAAACGTCATATCTCCCATAGTTTAGTAGATAGATGATTTGTACCTTCTAGAGATAGTTAGTCATTAGCAATATGTATCGATTTGTTGAAAAAATGATAAAGATCGAATGAGCGGTTCTCAAGTTATGATCAAATATGTGAATAACCGCCCTCCCCCCCGCCACCACCTCTTACCCGCTCACAAAAAACTGCGCACAATCTTAGAGGGAGAGAGAGAGAGAGAGAGAGAAAGAAAGAGAGAGAGAGAAGAGTAGAGACAGAAACTTAAAGATGAGCGCAGCAGCAGCACTGCACTGTACCTACTCTAGGTACTGAGTATAAATATTGTCGGGCTTGACCGACTTTCTCACTTGTTTCTAAAGAGGAAAGAGAGGGGCGTGGCAAAAATGAAAATAAACTTGATCTGTCTGCAATTATTAGAAATACATATTTTTCCCATACATGTCAAACCTCTATTCCTTACCTTCTCTGAGATCTTTTCGTTCATATGGACAGACTGACGGTCATGGCTATATGGACTCGGCTGTGGATGCTGATCAAGAATATATATAATTTAAAGATCGGTAATTCCTTCCCCGATACATACTTTTGCACAAAATTACAGAATATACAGCGTATAAATACGTTGAAAAGCAAGAGTTGTAGAACACCAAATTTCTAAGGACAAAATTAGAACAGGCCAAGTCTAGATTTTGTTACCTCTACCAGGAATCAAACCTGCTATAAGAAGATGCAAAAAAGCTAGCTAAGTCTCATTAATGTTAATATACAGGAAGATCCAAATCGTTAATGAAAACATAACGGATAATTCTTTGAATCCAATAAGTAAAAACGAGTTGGAAATAGAAGGACTAATTACCATCATAAAGTAAAATATCGTTTTTTAATTGCATTGAAGCGTTTGATGGCGAAAAGCGTTTACCTAAGGATAAATATTGGAATATGTATATATCGGGAAAATCAACTTAACAATTCCAGTCACACAAGTGTAACTGAAACACTGAAACTTGATTTATGAGTCTTAAGAGGCAATATTGATGAAACTTTTCTTTAAGATATATTATTACTAAATCTTAACTAAAATTCCATAATATTGAACTAAATTTTAGTTCTTTAAACTCCATATATCTCCTGTTGTTTTGAAATGCAATCAATCGATTGGAAATATCTTCATTAAATAAAACAGTCTTAAAGATATCGATATGTAATCAAAGCAAATTTTGAGTTTAATAACAATGAAATGACAAAATGATTGTTTTAGTGACCTTTTTGATTGAAAATGGTAGAACTTTTTTAGGCAAGCTCTAGGTCATTAAGTTATGGATATTGTCCATAACTTTTCTAAAACAATACACGCACAACACAACATAGCTGGTTGACAGTATAACGCTATTTCATGAATACCAATTCAGTCTTCAGCTGTCTGCGCCTGTCCTTAGTGTGTTAGCAGAAGTTGCCTCATGACAGAATTGCTATGACTATTTGGTAATCCCAAAGGCAGGCTTGTAGCAAAATACGACATCAGCAGCAAACGCCACAAACACTAAGGCTTTGAGTGTGTGTGCATCCCGTTTATCGGCCCTTCTGTTGTTAGTGGGGGAAATTCTTTCTCCGCAGCCAACACAGGCGCCAATTGTTTGAATTGCCTTGTCTTGTTTTAGAAAAGTTATGGACAATATCCATAACTTAATGACCTAGAGCCTTCCCCCAAAAAAGTTCTAAAAATTAAATGTTTATTATATAATAACTAAAAACCTGACTAAACAACCTAAACCTAACCTAAGTAATCCGACTAAGGGTGTCAGATAGTCATAAATTTTACACTGTTATTTGTTAGTTTATGTGACAGATAGCTCTATGTAGAAGATGCGAAATCGGCCCTAAATGTATCAAAAATATTTTCTTTAGTTTGTTAAATGAATACAGCGCAAACCGAACCGAACCGAACCGAAACCGCGGTTCAGTAAGCTCCAAAAACCATGTAAAGAACCGAACCGGCGGTTCAAGATCTGTGTGAACCACTGAACCGAACTTTATTTCCTTATTTCCGAGCGGTTTGCATCCCTGCATTTTCAGTATCAAGATATTTAAAATGCATCGGCAGTGAAAAAATATCTACAAACGAAGAACGTTGGAATATGGGTTGAAATATTACGACCGATCGTTGAAAATACGGTGAAATATTTGAACTAATTTTTTATTACTCGCTATTCTATACGTGGCAACAGTTTCGGCGAAGATTCATTCTAATCGAGTCGTGCAAATGTATGTAACAGGCAGAAGGAATCATTTCCGACCATATAAAGTATATATATTCTTGATCAGCATCAACAGCCGAGTCGATTTAGCCTTGTCCGTCTGTCCGTCCGTCCGTCCGTCCGTCCGTCCGTCCGTCCGTCCGTCCGTCCGTCTGTATGAACACCTAGATCTCAGAGATGGTAAGAGATAGAGGTTTGACATGTATGGGACAAATGCTTCTTTTATCTGCACGCAGATCAAGTTTGTTTCAAATTTTGGCCACGCCCCCTCCCGCCCCCGCAATTTGGAAAAAAGTTATATCTCCTACAGTTTTAAAGATAGACGATTCGTACCTTCTAGAGATAGTTAGTAATTAGCAAAATGAATCGATTTGCCGAAGAAATGATAAAGATCGGATAAACGGTTCTCAAGTTATAAGCAAAAAAAGTGAACCAAGCCCTCCCCGCTACCACCCTAAAAAAATGTTGCATACTTTTTGGATGGTCACACTAAGCAACGCGGCAACGCTGTTAAACATGTTTTTTCATGAGTAACGGGTATATCGAAGTCGGTTAGAGCCGACTTTAACTTACCCGTTATACTCTGTACCGAAGGTACATAGAGAGTATATTAAGTTTGTGCAAAAGTATGTAACAGGGAGAAGGAATCATTTCCGACCCTATAAAGTATATATATTCTTGATCAGCATCAACAGCCGAGTCGATATAGCCATGTCCGTCTGTCCGTCCGTCTGTCCGTCCGTCCGTATGAACAAACAGATCTCAGAGATGGTAAGAGATAGAGGTTTGACATGTATGGGACAAATGCTTCTTATACTTGCAGGCAGATCAAGTTTATTTTCAATTTTTGCCACGCCCCCTCCCGCCCCCGCAATTTGAAAACGTCATATCTCCCACAGTTTTGTAGATAGATGATTCGTACCTTCTAGAGATAGTTAGTCATTAGCAATATGTATCGATTTGCCGAAGAAATGATAAAGATCGGATGAGCGGTTCTCAAGTTATGAGCAAATAAGTGAATCAACCCCTCCCCCCCCCACCCACCATTTCACAACCAACGCCGCACAATCTTAGAGAGAGAGAGAGAGAGGGAGAGATAAGCGCAGCAGCAGCACTGCATTCAGCTCCTATTCTAGGTACAGAGTATATTATAGTCGGGCTTGACCGACTTTCTCACTTGTTTTTGCATATTTT
>JAEIFU010001229.1:0-76112 GCA_018904235.1 Lordiphosa stackelbergi
ACTGAACGTCCCTTATATGAAAAATATTTTTTTTTGGAAATGTTCTGTTCCTCAGGGCGCAAAAAATTCGTAATAATTTCTAGTTAACGTAATGAAAAACAAAACTTCGAAATTTTAACGTTTAGTACTGGCGCCGTGGGTTTAAAGTTTCTTCATTAAATTTCCATTTCCCCTTTTTCATTTTATTATTTCATTAAAGCAAGCTTTGAGATGCCAAACGTTTTTGTTCAACTTAAAAACGGTTGCTGTGCCAGAAACAATCAAAGCTTTGCCTGAATTAATACTGCAGGATCGGTATGTGACATACCGTGAGATGAAGTGGTAAGCATTTTTCACCCGGACATTCCATGTTCCGCTGGCTTTGTTTGCGTGGAATTCTTCATAATTTGACCATTGTCCAAGAATAAAATAAAGTGTTTAGCAAATTTAATCGCTATACTTTCAAGGTTTTTTACTAATCATTGATATGCATATGAGCCGAACACCAAACCAAAACTAATATGGCTTCCTCACTGAAGCACATTTTCAAAAGAGTTATCGTCAACACTGAAAATGCAGATTCCTGTCCTCATTGTGTTGCTTCATCATATGCATCTAATGTTGGTAAGGGTTTAAAGCGAAAATGCAAAATGCAGTTGTAGTGAGGACAGCACATTACGAGTCATTCCACAAAAGTTAGCTGGCCAAAAACTTCGATGCAAACGGCCGGCAAAAAATTAAAAATAAATTACAAAAGTATAAGTTAAAAGTAGTTATTCAAATTTATTCATAAGAGTATCTTTTTTGGTATTTGGATAAATGTGTCTGTGCTCTTCGATGCATTGAAGAAGGTGATGCTGATCGTGTTTTGTAATACGCCCATCGAAGTCCTCAACTAGTTTCACGCCTCTTTCTGCGACATCATTCACAACTTTGAGGTTTTTCAGTAAGATGGTTGAGCATTTTTTTCACAGCAATAGTGGATATAACTTTGTCGACATTTTCATAATCGGTCATCTGTTTCAAAAAGTTGAAGTCGAGTGTAGGTGCCTTCACTGCCATTTCGCATTGGTACCCTACTTTTTTCCTCTTCTTCAAAATCCATTTGATATGGATGGCGACTACTTCCACTAGATAGGGACTCCTCGTCATCGGACCTCTGTCTTTTAAAAGCAGCATCAGGACTTAATTCAATCGAACTTTTTAAAGCAGCTTCAAAAATTCCTTCTAAATACTCCATAAAATTCCTTTCTCTGTTGCGGAACAACTCTTTATCGCGACCAGCATTCTTTCTGAGAGACACATATTGATCATAAAGTTTCCTTAAGCTTTTGCACACATTTCTTCCTAGTTTCATGGTAAGCCCAAATGATTTCAATACACCATCAATTTGAAGGACAGTGCGGTTAAGGCTGTCGCTTAATGAGTATTTGTATCCTCTTATATTATGCAGAAGAACCGCCAAGACATCTTTTCTGGTAGCTTTGCTGAATCCAGCTCTGCCCGCAACGCGCCAATCAAATAAATGCTGCTAGAATCCTCTATATCCTGCATTTTGCTTTGCATAAAATATTTTTTAAAATAGATTTTTAATTCAAGAACAAAGTTTGGCATCTCAAAGGTTACTTCTACGAAAAAGTAAAACGAAAAAGGGGAAATGGAAATTTAATGAAGAAACTTTAAACCCACGGCGCCAGTATTAAACGTTAAAATTTCGAAGTTTGGTTATTCATTACGGTAACTAGAAATTATTACGAATTTTTTGCGCCCTGAGGAAGAAAACATTTAAAAAAAAAAATTCCCATATGATTATGTTCAGTCTAATGTACATATAGTCGCTTTCCTCAAATTCGTCTGGTTTAAGAGATGTTTTTTTAAACGTTTAAAGAAAAATGTTTGTTTATTTTTTTTATTTGAATTTTGAAATTGGACGTAGATAAAGAATAATTTTTTACTAATAAAAATAGAATTAATAGTCTAAAAATATAACCAAGAACATTTTTTACTCTTGTTTGTATTAACTTTTGTTTCAAGAATGGTTTCGGACTGATTAAATATTTATTACTACGCCTTTGGAATAATATTTTTGTGGAACCATACCATGACCTACAGCCAGCTACAACTTGCTAGTTTGATTATCATTAAGGTCGTTAAAACAGTCTTTTCTTACTATTGACGCCGTTTGTGCTTGATTCAAGTACAAAATACTTGACTTTTTTGTGAGTGTAGAGAGGACTTGTACACGTTTCCATTATCTCATAACTGTCATCATTGCTGACTACTTGGAACACACTCCAGGCACACTTCAAGCTCTACTCCAGCTTTGACTCTAACTCCATCTCTTTTATCATCTTTATCTTTCAATTGCTGTCTGTGTTTGAGCCTGATGTGTGTGGGTTTTCGAGAAGCGACAGCAATTAGGCAAACGTTGGCCCCTTCATTACACTGATCAATGGGCCGCTTGATGTCACTTATAAACCACACACAGACACACTCACGTGTGACAGCCTTCCATTTGCCTGACTGGCCACAAAATTTGCCACCATCTTGCGGATGAAAACTTTTCTGATATCCCTCTCATCCTTCTTCATTCTTCTCACAAAATATATATATATTTTTCAGTAGCTGCCGGCACTTGCGGCTTTATTGTTTTTGGCATTGTCTAACATCTTCAGCAAGTTGCCTTTTTTCCGCTCTTGCCCTCCTAAAAAACGGTTATTTACTCTGGCTCTGCGAAGCTCAGCCTTAGGCACACTTCTTCCTTCCTTCGGTATGTGTGTGTGTGCCTACTTAACACAATAAACACTCAATTTTCAAGCATGTTTTGTTTGGGATTTGGCTTCCAACTAGTAAGTGAGAGAAGCGCCGGGTTCGAAACTTTGCTAAGCAGCCTCCCACTGTTTGTTTAGGCGGCAACTTATTATTCTTCTTTCTTCGCTTGTTACCAAGGCCTACTATAAATACAATTTGACAATTGTTGACTGCTGCTGGTGTTTTTGATTTGTTTTCAATTGCTTGCTAACAAAAACACTCTTCAACAGGAGGAGAAAAATTTTTATTTGAGTATTAAGCTCTAAATCTTGACACCAATTTTAATTTGCATTAAATTGTTTGACATGCGATTTTTGGGGAATTTTTTTTTTAAAGTGTTTCCACTGACCATTAAATTGAAGCATTCATTGAACGTGTTACTACACTTTTTTGTTAAAGGCAAATACAGTATTAACTTGAAAATAATAAGTAATACTTAGTTATGGTATACTTTATACTTACTTCTCAACCGGTAGTAGACCGCCTATTCTTCTTTAAATTTCTTTCTTCAAAATTGTGTTTGCTCCAAGAACCAAACCTGTAAAAAAATAGAAAAGAATAATGACTTAAGACCGATTTCCAGAGCTCAGAAAATATATTTTTATGTCGAGCTTCAGATAAAAAACCGCTTTGAACTCATAATGAGCCATTTATTTAGTCTTATATATATTCTTGATTTCTAGAAGTGAAATTAATCATAGCAAGTTTGGTGTACCGATTTACTGAACTAAATTTAAATTGAACGAACAAATTAAAAGCATAAAAGACACGCGCACCAAAAAACCACGAAAAATTATAAATACATTTTCACATCATAAATTTCTTCCACTTTGTATCAATCGTACAACTTTTTAGCAGTCTCCAGATCAATAAGCTATGATTTTGCTCATCTTTTCTAAAACAAGACACGCCCAACACCAAGAAAGAGTCTGGTTGACTGCATAGCTTTATTTCTTAAATGTTTACAATTCAATCATCAGCAGTCTTGGCCTATCATCAATGAGCTAGCATAAACTACCTCATGACCGAATTTCTATGACCGCTTGGGAAAAGGCATGATTGTAGTAGCAGTGTATAAAATATTCTATATCCGATATTTCGACTCAGAAAATATTCGATGATATATCTACTTTTTTTAACAAAAATATTGATATTTCGATATATCGGTATTATTTCCGGCATCCCTATCTGGAAAACAATAAATATTATCGAATATAATGGACAATTTAAAAATCCTTAAACTGGTCTGGAACAAAACCCCACATAACCGCTTCGGCTCAGTTTTTTTGGGTTCATCGATGTGGTATTGACTGACCCTCCAATCCCACCCACTTCCGTTTCAAAATAGTTTTTGCATACAGAGTTTGGCAGGAATTTTCCGACCGTTGGGTTATATTTTCCAACACCGAAAATCACATCTCAATTTATTTCACTTACTACTTTTGCAAGCCGATTTTCAAGCCAATTGGATAAAAAAGTAATTTTTTGCATGCAGAATTTTCCGGCCATTTTTCTCGTAGGCAGTTTTCGAAAAAATTGGTACGCGGGGGTGGTGAATGTTCCGGAATATTGGTATTGTTGAATTTTTACATAGATGTTTGAAAATTAGTTTGAACCTGATTGGATGGTAAACAAAAATTGTTGAGTGTCGTTAACACTCACGAGGCTTTGATGTGAAACATGATGCTAAATTTAAGGTCCTAAAATAAAATCACAAGCTCTCGCAATGGTACATATATAAATCATCAATGACAATCTTTCAAAAGTAGAAAACAGGGAGTAGAAATACCAACAACAAGATCACTGGCTGCTGCGTTGTTCTGTCACTGTTTAGTCACTGGCTTGTCACTGGTTAGTCACTGGTTAGTCACTGTTTAGTCACTGTTTAGTCACTGTTTAGTCACTGTCAAGTCACTGTCAAGCCACTGTTTAGTCACTGTCAAGTCACTGTTAAGTCACTGTTAAGTCGCTGTCAAGCCACTATTTGGTCACTTTCAAGTCACTGTCAAGTCACTGGCTAGTCACTGGTTACTCGCTGTTTAGTCACTGTTTAGTCCCTGTCAAGCCACTGATTAGTCCACCCCCACCCCCACTTTCCTTCCACTACACACCTCTTTCCACCCACTTTCCCCCTGGGACACTCCGCTAAAACAATAACACACAATATGCATGACGTCAGCGCAGCGCATCAGCATCACGTGACGCTTAAATCAAATTTTACTCCTACAAAAATCTGCCGTACCGAAATTAAAGATGTTTCACATCAACAATTTCATACAACAGTTTTTCGCGAGATTTCCGACTTTCCGCAATTTATATTTTTTTTTTTGTAACTCTGAAAATGAGTTTGGAGAATTTTAATTTTAATTTTATAATTTTACTTCCGAATTCCAAAATCCGATCTTAGTACTCACTTTCAGCGTAAGACAAAACTACGTGAAAGGCTCAGCTTCCTATCGTTTATAGTTTAGACTTTGCGGCAGTCACCAGTCAGTGAGTCAGTCAGGTGGAACTCTTTATATTTATAGATATTAAAATTCCTTCAAACAATTCAGGATTTGTTTGAGCATCTTTATCTATATAATAGATTACACCTTATTACAATAAATAACACAAGAAATCTGCCTTCATGTTTATTAATGGTCTGCCACGTGGCGCGAAGGACGAGAGTCAGCCGCCCATGTCAGCAGTCGTGGGTTCGAATCATGGCATGGCTCGAGTCAGGGCATTTTTTTTGTTTTTTGTTTTCAAATTGTATTTTTAGCCAAAAAAATTTTTTGTTATTTTTCGATATCAAGAAAACACACCTTCTAGTAAATATTTTCAACATTTAAACGTTTATTTTCGATTTGAGAGCAATGGGAGCTGCGTTGAGGAAATGCTTAGTACAATGTCCGATTGCTTTAGGAAGCTATTGTGAAATTTGTAAATTTCTAACTATAACGGTTTGTCTTGTGGGTCTTGGTAATGTCTTATCACTTTATGTATATGGATAGCATTTATTATTGTATGATTGGTGAAAATTTAACCGATTGGCTGAAATTCATAGAAAATAGAGCCCAAAATGTTTCAAACAATTGAGATGTTATGAAACAAGGTTAGATAAATTGAGCCACCGTTGCCTTAGGATTCTTAGGATCACGAAGGTTCACAGACCGAACCTTCTGCAGAATTTTAAATGTTTAAACTTAACGACTCGACTAACAATACCCGTCCAGGGTTTATAACAAAATGTTCTTAAAAAAACTAAACAAAATTAATAAATATTTTATACTAACCGACAATTTTGCTGCCACAAACTGTGCTAAGAAGGTCTGGCACACTTAATTGCTTGTAACGTAAACATAACGATGACTACAATACATTTGCTTGGAATCCGTCCATCGGCTTATTCTTCTTGGCCTTTGCCGAGACGAAGATTTCCCAAAAGCGAAAAAAAAACATCGACATGATATTAAAATTACAACATTCCTTGTCTTCAAGCTTCCATCGAACACTACCCAGTGGAAACGCTTCACTTGGACCCGACTTAAGTATTAACAGGAGACCCTCGGTTGGCCAGTCCCTTTTGGCTTTGGCCACAACAGTTCTTATCAATCTTAAAAATGCATGAATAATTAAAATATGCAAATTTGTTTCTGGCCAGTCCATCGGCGAAGTCGCCATCGTCGTTGTCGTCGGCGACTTTAAAGTCAGCAAAGTAACCAAGCTGCTTTAAGCAACAGCCCTTTCGCTTTCGGGTTCTCAACAAAAATGTGTTTGCCATGCCAACACCTACGCAAAAATGTATAAATGCTTCCGCCCCCACCCTCAAGCCCTTTCAAAACACACACATATTTTCCTTTGACTAGAGATAAAAAGCAAAACAAGCAAAGAAATAAGGTAAAGAAAAACGCGGCGTGAAAATGTTGCCTTTGAAAGTGACTCCAATAAGGTAAACACCTGCTTCTGGGCGGCCTTTGGGTTCGTTCTTTGGCTGGTGGCTGCTTTTAAGAGCCGGGGAGGGGTCAGTGCCATCTAGAAAGGTGCAGACTTCATGCAAATAACGGGCCTTTTTGTATCCCAGCGAGAGAGAGCTCTTTGTGCCAGCTAATGATGTTTATCGTTTTTTTTTTTTTTTGAGAGAGGCTCCTTGGCTTTTATTAAGCTAATTCATTAAAAGCTGTCACAAAACTCCACAGGAGTAGCGTCTGGTATGGTCTGGTCTGGTCCGGTCCGCTGGTGCCGTATTGTTCACACATTTAGCAGTGTTAACATTTTGTCACCTCCTTTTCCACCCGCCAGACAGGCAGGCAGGCAGCTTAATTGAAATGCATGAAAAGCCACATGAATTTGGCAGTCAACGACAGGCAATAGTGTCCTGTCTCCTCCTCTGGGTACTTGGTTTTATAATAAATGCTGTCACTCCTACACCCACCCACCTATTCTACAGGCCACGCACTGTCGGCTCACATTGGGGCAGCCATGCGTTCGCTAGTTGGGCCGTCATCGCCTCCAAAAATGCATCCAGCAATGTGCTTCTCTCGTTCCTCTCGCTCCTCTAATGTTGTAAATGAAGTGTGCGTTTTCAGCTTTTTCATTGCATTTTCAAATGCCCAACAACAACAGCAACGAGCTTGTCGATTTTTTAAATTGTGGACAGGCTGCAAAATTTTTGGTATTTTGGGTAACGAAATTTCCTAAAAGTTGGTGTGCGTGTGTGTATTTGTGTGCTTTTAAAGCGTGGCTATAAATAGGTTTCATGATATTACCTCTCTGGTCAGGTTATATTTCCGGAAACACTCTAATAGCTTCAAATCTAATGCTGAATTTTCGATGTGAACAATTTTTGATTTCTGTAAGAAAAGAAATCTAGAGCCATGCAGCAGCGAAGTAAAAAGCATAAACAAAGCTTGGAAAAAATCACATTTGAGAAGGGTGTGATTCCCAGATCCAAAATAACAGTCTGCCGATATTGAACGGAAAAAAAAACAACAAAATTGAGAACGACATCAATCAATACTCCGTGTGTGTTTTGCACTTTGTTATCTAATGCTTCGTAACTGACAGTAAAATATTACACAGAAAATAAAATAGTCGGGATATTTTCATTATTTTTTATCTTCGAGTAAGCCCAGCATGAGCTTTTAGGGATTGGCGCAATACTTTCGAACTTGTATCATTCCTAATGTGCTTCCTACAAGCGCATTTTAGACATGACATTCATTCGTGTTCAGTGCGCATGGTCGTGGGTTGAAGTCCCAGTTGAGTCCAAAAACTTTTGTGTTTGTTTGATTTTTAGAAGTCAATAACCAAAACTGGTGTGGTCTCTGAAGTGTGTAAGAATGTCCTATGAATGTCCAAGAAAAAGTATCTTTCCTGGGATCAAATCTATATTAAATATCGAGCTCAAATTAATCTGGAACATGCTCAAAATTATCCAGCCTTGGGATTAAATTGTGTTTGAGTTTTTGCTTGCAGGTTTTTATGTTCAGAGAAGTCTGTCAAAAATTCCATGTATTCTACTCAGTGTGATCCAGCTGCGGGCAAAAAAAGTCTAGCATAGAAGAACACTTTGCTGCGTCGTCAACTTTTCACTCAAATATTAGTCAGCTGTTCGCTGTAATTTTGGCTCTCTGAGTAATTTTTTGACTCTTTGAGTTATTTTTGCGTCTCCTTCTAACCACAGCACTCTCCTATGTCGACAATAATTTTGAGTAAAAATCTCTTTGTTGGGATGCAGTTGACATCACTCAAAAAGGAGCATCGTTTCAAATTGTGCTTCTATGTTAAATTTGCTTTGCTGCCGGATTATTGACTTAAAAAAATCTGACAACCTGCCAGTATTGGTGAACCAAAGATCTGCAAAAATCAGTTCTTTCTTAATTGCTTTATTATACAAAAAATCTTACTTACATTTAATCAATCAACAAAACTCAGCGTGGAATATAATCAGCTTCATACCAGCAAACGCATCGATCTATAGTTTTTTGATCGAACGTTTATGTGAATGTTTATTCAACAGACAAAACTCAGCGTTGAATATTTTGCAATTGCATCGTGCGGTTGAGTGAGAGTCTGCCTATTGAGTACAGGGTTGCCCATATTCGACGGACCCATGTTTTTTTTTAAAAATCAAGAAAAAAATAAAAATTTGGCGGTTGGCAATCTTAATCATTTAATTTGTTCCAAGTAGATTTGTTTACATCAATTTTTGAATATGATATCTCTCAAATGGCCGCCTCTGGCGTTGATGGCGTATTGTGCCCTTTTTGCAGCATTTTCCATCGATTTCGCCAACATTTCGGCCGGAATAGCGGCTATTTCTTCACGAATGTTGTCCTTGAGCTCTTCTACGGTCCTTGGCTTGTTAACGTAAACCTTTGACTTCAAATATCCCCACAAGAAGAAGTCAGGCGGCGTCAAATCGGGCGAACGCGGTGGCCAGTCCAAATCACCACTTTTCGACTTCAAACGGCCCGGAAACAATTTCTTCAGAAAATCGATTGTTATGCGACTTGTGTGCGGTGGAGCGCCGTCTTGTTGAAACCAGAACTGCCTCATACGCTTTCGACGAATAATTGGCATCACAAAATTGGTCATCATGTCGCGATAACGCTCCTGGTTGATGGTAACAGCATGGCCATTTTCATTTTGGAAGAAAAACGGCCCAATGACCGTTTTCGCACTAACGCCGCACCAAACTGTGACTTTTTCGTCATGAAGAGGCACTTCTTGAATCTCCTGAGGATTTTCAGTGGCGTAAATACGGCAATTTTGCTTATTTACGGCCCATTCAATGTGAAATGTGAAAATGTGAAATTTTTTTAAAAGCACGTTGAGTTTTCACAATTGACTTGTTCTGTTGAATGTAAATTTCAACTATTTCAGAGCGCTCGCGTGGCGTGTATTGTTCCATGGTAAAAATCTGCTTGGACTGACGCTTCAAACGCGGTATGTCATTAAGCGATCTGACATCTCTGTCAAAAGTTATGGCGTTGCCAGATGGGTCCGTCGAATATGGACAACCCTGTATGTTTGCAAGTTGATTGGCTTTCACAGTATCGAAAACAACTAGACTGCAAACATTCTGCATTACAATTTTAAAAATAATGTACGCATTCGTAGTGGGAACCCGATGACAGTTCGGCTCTGGCATACATCCTTTATTACTAGTAATGCAGGCTGTGCGTACCCCGTTTACAAAGCGGCCATGTCTTCTTTTTACTGCACACTGCTAATATGTCGGAACCGGCCGGATCGGATGACTATATCTTATAGCTGCCATAGGAACTATCGGTCGAAAAGTGGGTCTTTGTGAGAAAAAATTTTGTTATTAATGTTAACGTCCCCCACTTCAGCGATTATTAATACTATACGCTTTTAAAAAGATTTGGAAGTTTTGGTCAAAATCGGATGACTATATCTTAATAGCATTCATAACTTGGAATTGCATCTTATAGCTGTCGGTTCGGTCGAAAGTGGGTTTTATTTAGAAAAATTGTTTGTTTCAATGCTGGCGTTCTTAAACTCTGATGTATTAAAACATTTGCAAGGTTATAAAAACTTCGGCAAAAACGAAGTTAGCTTGGCCTTCTCGTTTTTTTCACAATTTTAAATATTGTGTTCTAGGGCTCAATAAACAGTTTGAAGTTCCCAAAAAGAATTATAGCTTTTTAGCGTAAAATCAATGTATAATTTACATCTTGCCTTAATTTTCAAACATGCTTTTTATATAAGTGTAGGGACACCGGCTGTCAAATAATTATGGATAAAGGCATCTTACATCTCTTTTGTGCCAAAGGTTTTCATTCCCCTATCTCTTCATATGTACATGTATTTGCTCTTACAAAGTGTTTCTCAAAGTTGCTGCTTCGTAACACACACACACACCCGCTAACCAAACAGAGTGCACTTTTGTGCATTGTTTAATATTCTCACATACAAAAAATGTTGCAGTTTTATTTGTTAATTTTGGCACAGTTTTCATTTTATCCTACCCTTCGGCTGGTTGTTTTTGTCCTTTTTCGCTGTTGTGGGTTTCGTTATGCATTTGTGAAGAAGTGACACTGCAATAATAAATAAAGCACAGGCAGCCGGCAACCGGGAACAAACGAGCTACAAAAATGGCTGAAAATGGCAACAGACAAAAATGGACAAAGGGCGGGACAAATGGATGCCAGATGAGATGACGGCAACGTCAAATGTCAACATCAATGTTGTTTTTATTGTAGTTTTGCATTTATGCATATGTATGGATGTGTGTGTGTGTGTGCAATAATGAATACACATACATATGTACATCCAAGCCGCATTTTTTGTCTCTGTGTTAAAATTTTAATTTCACGCTGAAAAACACACAAACACAAGGCTCAAACTCAACTCAACTAAGTGACTGGGCAAGTCAGTTGCTGGGACGAGCAGAGGAGGATTAAGTGGTGGTTGAGAGGGGTGCAGTATAGCTAACTTCTGTGTGTCTTTTTGTTGCTGTTAAATGTTTTAAGCGAATTCCCAAAATGAACACAATACACGAAATAAACTGAAGAAGTCATCAGAACTAGCGTAAAGAGAGAAAGACTCTTTGAAGAAGGAATTAACAAAAATGGAGGAAAGCTAACATCGACTCGGCCGAAGTTTATACACCCTTGCAGCTCTTATAATTTAAAGAAATGAAGGTTTTAAATAATATTCATTCAACAATTTAATTTTCGCTTTGAACAATGTTAGCCGAGTGATTTCCCAAACTGAGCTAAAGATGCCATTTTTTTTTAGACACCTTAAGCCAGCTAACTGTTGCGATATATTTTCAGTGAAATCTGTCAAAATTCCCATATTTTTTATTCAGTCTGAATAGACAGCCACAGAGTGTGTAAACGCACCTCACTTAAGCATAGACATTAACTATTTTGAATGTTTGAAAATCGTTTTAGGGATAAAAAAGGAAATCAGGGGCAATGTAGAAGAGCCGCTTAACACCTGATTCAAGTTATTCTATCTACATAAGCAGTTTTTGTTACATTTAAGTTGAGATAATGTATGCCACTGCGTAAATCAGCTTCCCGTAAGTCAACGCTACCAAACGGCTTACCATAGCCATTTTCAAACAATTTTCCCAAAGTCACAATGCCCGAAAGCAACACAAAGTCTGCCCACAACTGTTGGTGGCGATGGCGATGGCGGTGGCGGTAGCGACAACAGCATCCGGCAGATGTGCAATTGCAGCTGGCGGAGTCACAGCTGGAGTCATCCGCCCACCAATTGCCGCATGCTTGGCGCCTGCCGGATTTAATTGGAAAATGTAAATGAGCTTTGTTCATTTGAAAGATGCAGTTGAGAGCGAACCGGATGGCAGGCACTTGGCAAGCCAGCGCAAAATTTCTTTAAAGTTGCCACAAAAAAAAAATAATTCCCTTTAAAAGCTGCAACAAAAGGCATGTCACACAGAAAGGGGAATAAGGTTGACCCCACAAAAATCCACCCACACAAACAATCACGTGAAATGTGTGTGTGTGTGTGCATGAGCACGCCATTGTTTGACTTACAAAATGGCGTAGAAAGCGCCAACAAAGGCAGTTGACGACGGCGAGCTTTTAAAAAACGGCAACTTCCGTTTATAAAAGTGTCATGTAAAACAATACTTTTGCAACAACAAGGTGAGGCAAAAGTGGAATAGTTATAACCTACGAGGCTTCAGAGCTTGGATTTAAAAAAAAATTCGAGTGGTATTGAAATTAGGCAAAAATTCATTATTATTTGCAATATTGCATTTTCATTATCGATATTTTTATATGCTACTCCCAAAGCTGAGAACAAAGTTCTCTGTTTTGGGGATCCCGCTAAGCGTACCGTATACCTTCAGAATTTTGTTGTTTAAACGTTCTATTAGGGCCTTAAAAACATCTTTTAAAACTTTCAAGCAGATCCAACGAGACTATTTACAAACAAAAAATTTTGCAGCAGTCGTTTAGGAAAAAAACTTTGATCAACCCTCATATATTTCAAAATTCCTTGTTTCTTGAATTTTAATCAAAAAACTTCTACCAAAAAGTTGATTATGAAAAAAAATTATATTTTGAAATAAGCATTAACAATTTTTTCTTACTTATTTTTTTTACTGGGACTTGAACTCGGGACCCTCTCTCTCAAATACTGAACATTCGGACGACGCCTTAGCCCACTCGACTATAAGCCTTAAGCAAAACGTTGCGACATAACCTTAGGTAATAATGTACGCAGTTGGTCTAGTTGACATGACACTCGCTTCGCAAACGTGGACCTGGGATCAGGACCCAGGAGGAGCATACTTTTTCTTCACATTATTTATATTTTTTTTAATGTTTTTTTTTTATTTAGCAAATCCTTGCGTTAAAATCATACCTAAGAATTATTTGGAGCTTAAGTACTCACATTTGCCACTCAATAGGCAGCAAGAGTCGTGGTCGAGTGGATTAGACATTAGATTAGAAAATGTCATAGACTGTCATGTCATCCAATCCCCGTAGGAGCAAAACTTTTTCTTATTAAATGGTTTCTTTTTAATGTTTTTTATTTCTATTAGGGCAACTTTTTTAAAATTCAGAAAATTTTTTCTTAAATATAGAAATTTTACCTAAATTTTAGGGCGATTTTCTTAAATATAGAAAAATAATTTTCTGAGTGTATAACAACTTCGGCACAGTCGAAGGTCGTTGGCTTTCTCGTCTCAAAATGTTTTTTAAAATTATCTATATATTTAACATTCTGATCTGAACTAACGGAATTATGGAATTTAAAAGTTAAAATTTAAAAAATCGCCTTTTTTTAGCCCCTCATGGGTCCTAACTCCGTTATTTATTGACCGATCCCAAATATTCTAGTTCAGACCAGAATGGTAAGTAATTTGAAAATCGGTCAACAGTTACTTTTAATATTTTTGCAACTATTTTCCAATTGTTTTCGACCACTATTTTTAATAAAATAAAAATAATTTTTCGAAGATTTTAAACATGGATTTGATGCATATTGGTGTTAGCTTTCACCAAAAAAAAAATAAAATTGATTTAAAAAACGAGAAAGGCAAAGCTAACTTCGTCTGTACCGAAGTTTTGATACACTTGAAATAGCTTGTCTCAACGGTTAGCGACTTCGACCAAACTTCGCAGATCAGCTTAAAAACATTACATATTACCCATGACCGTGTTTGAGAGCAGTAATATTGAGAACAAAACAGTTTTTCTTACTAAAATCCATTTCCGAACGAACATTTGTATGGCAGCTACAAAGTAGTCATCCGATCGGTCGGTTCCGAATATTGCAGCGTGCAGTAAAAGAAGACTCTGTGCAAAGTTTCAGCTCGATAGCTCCAAAACTGGGGACAAGTTCGCGTAAAACAGCAGACGGACAGACGGACAGACAACGACAACGGACGGACAAAGCTTAATCGACTCAGCTCGTCATGCTGATCAAGAATATATATACTTTATGTGGTCGGAGATGATTCCTTCTATGCGTTGCAAACTTCTGGGCAAAATTATAATACACTTTTCAAGTGTATAAAAAAACAAAAAAAATTTCTGTAAAATAAGTTAAATAAGCTAAAACAATTGTTAGTCCGTAGTCAAAACAAACTCATATGTTATATGTCAATGTGACTGGTTCATTAAATATAAGTTGTAACTTGTAGCACTGTGATATAAAAACAAAAAATCTAAAACTAGAAATTTGGGCCTAAGGGCGTCATGACATGGGGGAAAAAATCTCAAAAAACCTTCAAGCACATTTTTTTTTTCAAACTTAACTTTTTGGAAAATAACAAACATTTTATAACTTGTTTTGAAATCGTTTGATTAAAAATAAACATGGAATTTTTAAAAATACGAGTTTTGATGAACATTTTTACATATAACTACTATACTACACGAGGGTCGGAAAACAAAAAAAACCGCTCGATATTTTTCAAAGATTAAACATTTATTGGAAAGGTTGGTTCATGTCATTTATTTATGAAAAACAATTTCGGTCAGTTTCGAGTACATACACGGGTTGGTTAATCCAACAACATTCCAGTTTCACGAACTCGCTTCACGAATTGATCCACAACTTTAGTTTTTTATGTTAAATGTTTTTTTTTTTTTAAATTTCGCTCAGTTTGAGTCGAGGACTCACCACTTTGAATATATTTTTATACCCTTGCAAAGGGTATTATAATTTTGCCCAGAAGTTTGCAACGCATTGAAATATTCATTTCCGACCCTATATACTCTATATATGTCTTGATCAGGGTGACGAGCTGAGTCGATTGAGCTTTGTCCGTCCGTCTGTCTGTCCGTCTGTCCGCCTGTCCGTCTGTCCGTCTGTCTGTCTGTTTCTACGCGAACTAGTCTCTCAGTTTTAAAGCTATCGAGCTTAAACTTTCCAGAGAGTCTTCTTTTTACTGCACACTGCTAATGTGTCGGAACCTATAGCGCAGGAACATCGGATGGGACTTTGGGATTTAACGTCTCCCGGAAAATATCTTATAGCTGCCATAGGAACTATCGGTCGAAAAGTGGGTTTTATTTAGAAAAATTGTTTGTTTTATTGCTGGCGTTCTTAAACTCTGATGTATTAAAACATTTGCAAGGGTATAAAAACTTCGGCAAAGACAAAGTTTGCTTGGCCTTCTCGTTTTAATATTTCCCAACTTTCTTCAAACGAACAGCGACCCATTTCGTTGAGGTCGAAGTTTTTACTAAATATTAGTAGCTCTCCGAATGACATTTTACGTTTTTAAGTTCAAATTCCAAACACTAGATGGACCACCCTGTATAAATATTAATTAAAAATTTATCCATAGGTAATGGATTAAATAAGGATCAAAACAATTTTGGCTCTGCCAGTTAGATCTAAACTCATACCTACAAGGATAGAAAAACTAAACGTAGCTGTCTCCTCACTTTTTCCGACGGTCACAACCTTTCGTCACAACAAATGCCCCACCTTATTATCGCATGATGAGAGTGTGTATGTGTGCGTGTGCGCGTGGCCATATTGTTTTCCAAAACTCCAGCTCAAACTACACCAACAATATTTTTGCCACACAATTTTTAACCTCTTCTTCTTCTTTTCTCGTTTTGCAGGCGATAAAACACCCGCAGGCTTTCCGGTTATTACGCAGGGTCCAGGAACACGCGTCATTGAAGTGGGTCACACGGTGCTCATGCAATGCAAAGCCATTGGCAATCCCACACCAACTATCTATTGGATTAAGAATCAGACAAAAGTTGATATGAGTAATCCACGCTACTCCCTAAAAGATGGTAAGTTGAATGTGAAAATAGTTTAAAAATCAACATATGCAGGGCGAAGAGGAATGACTTCATTTATTAAAATTCCAGTCACTGAGTCTCCGCTTGTCCTTTGCGCCCTTTCTTGGCATATTTCTTTCAGCCATCCTTTCGCTCATTTGAATTTCTTAGGAGTTTACTTACGCTTCGTCGCATTTTGTGCCGTAAGTTTTTCGGCGCTTAGTTAACGTTTGACTTTTGCCAGGTGGCTCTAACCTTAAAAAGTTTGGTCCTTCAAGATGAAGGACCCTTTCTCGACCTGACTGGCTACTAGTACTAGTTCTTAAGAAAACTTTTCAAATGTCAACAAAATGTCAGCTGGGCCCTTTAATCAGGCGACCTTCCAGCCCCCATTTATGTATAATTATATGTTCAATGTCAGATCGCATCGTCGTTAGCGCTGGCTGTTGACATGACAACATCAAACGCCAGCAGCAGGAGCTTTGGTCATTAGAAGCGCAAATATTGACATTAATATTGACATTAATATGCATTAAGGAGAGTAGGTGGAACCTTTTAAAGTGACATCAATGCGAATGGCGACGGAGTGGCCCAACAATGATTGTATTTGCCCACCTTGTGGATAACATTTCAATTGCAAGTGGCATTGACAGGCCACTGATGATGATCGGACAAATGTTTTTGGTGACACGACCAGGCTGAATAGCAGGCTCATCCCCTTGGCAGCTTTAACAATTGAAACGTGTTGGCCATGGTATAAAAAAGAATTACGCGATGCCCCTCACCTCCTCTCCTTTGGAGCCACTATGCTAATGAAATGACCGCTGAGTTTAATGACAGCCGCCTGCACAAGCAATTGAATGAGCCCCACGGATATATTGACATTTAGGTTGACTTTCAAACGCCCTGAAATTAGCTAATGAAAAACATACAGGCCTGCTCCTGTTTTTGATTTCGATCAAATTATGCGGAATTGGAATTGTTAAATGTTCCTGCTTTCAAAGCCCAATTGTGCTTTTCAGATTTTAATATTCAAACCCCGTTCCGGCCAATTTATTTAATCGTTTCTTAGAAATCAGAACTCTTACCAAACGAAACAGGCCTGATAATGAATTTGTTTCCAAGATATCATGTCACAATTAGATCGTTTTAAGTTAGATAGCTCTAAAAAATTAAAAAGGTATTCGTGACTTGTTTTGAATTTCCTTATAAACGTATGATTGAACTCAAATTCGGAACAGACCCGTGCTTATATACATATTTACGGTATTAATATTTATTCTGAAAAACAACAGAAGCAATAGCAACCAAATGTGGTATCGAAATTTTGATATTCTCGGCCACAAATTTGAGATATTCAGTGTCTTATTAAAGATATGTATTGTCATATAAATAATAGGAATAGAAACCTGTCTTGAATCGCACTGAGCCACGTCGTACTGAACTGAACTGATCCAGCGTTTCTTAAAAATTGCTGAACCGAACAAAACCCCAAAATTGAAACAGTTTGGTTCATTTATAGACGAGTTTGACAAGGTGAAGCGCATATCTGAAGATGAACATCATTGTAGTTTTTGTAAATTTGTATCAGTTAAATCGACTAAAGAAACAACTCAGACATTTCGTTACTGGTGATATCTTAGATACGCATTGCTTTTGAAGTAGGGGGGTAAAAAAGACGAAATATCATTATCGAATATTTTTCTGGGGAAATAATTTGGATATTGATATTTTGGTGATATTTTTAATGGTTTGGGCTGTATAAACCACACAATTTTTGCTATACGTTTCCAACATACAAATATGGTTTCTATTCTGGTTAATCATCTTTCCTCAATTCCATTAATAACAAGTAAGACCGTTGCAGTCGAGTAGCCCGACTTCAATATACCCTGTACAATTGAAAACGAGAGCGTAAGTTAAAGTCGGCTCTAACTGACTTCGATAAACCCGTTACTCATGAAATAACATGTTTAACAGTGCTCCTGTGCTCCTTAGGGTGACCATCCGAAAAGTATGCAACATTTTTTTTGGGTGGGAGGGGTGGTAGCGGGGGACTTGGTTCGCTTTTTTGCTCATAACTTATGAACCGTTTATCCGATCTTTATCATTTCTTCGGCAAATCGATTAATCGTCTATCTTCAAAACTGTGGGAGATATAACGTTTTTTCCAAATTGCGGGGGCGGGAGGGGGCGTGGCCAAAATTTGAAAAAACTCCCGTACATGTCAAACCTCTATCTCTTACCATCTCTGAGATCTAGGTGTTCATACAGACAGACGGACGGACGGACGGACGGACAAGGCTAAATCGACTCGGCTGTTGATGCTGATCAAGAATATATATACTTTATATGGTCGGAAATGATTTCTTTTTTTGTTTAGTATACCCTTCTTACTCTACGAGTAACGGGTATAAAAAGACGCTACCATTGCGAACAAAAAAGTTTTTTTCATTAGAACTATATTTTCGACCGATCGTTCCTACTGAAGCTATATGCTATAGTCATCCGACTTGGATCAAACTTGACAGAATTGTGTGTTAGCATATAATATTGATCAGTAACGAGATTGGGAGCGATAGCATTGAAAGCAAAAAAGGTTTTTCACACTAAGACTTTTTTTCACACTTATCTTTTGTATGGCAGCTTTGCTATATAGTTGTCCGATTTTCAAAAAACTTGTCGAAATTATTTGAAAGCATAGAGAACTTATAAGCACGAGGTTTGGAGACGTTTGCATTAAAAACAAAAAAGTTATTCTCACTAAAACTACCCTTTCAACCGATCGTTCCTATGGCAGCTATATGCTACAAATGTGCAGCCTATTTGCACCAAAAGACTTCGTGCAAAGTTTTGTTACGATAGCCTTAAAACTGACGGAGGAGATAGCATAGAAATAGACGGACAGACGGACGGACAGATGGACATGGCTATATCAACTCAGCTCGTCATGCTGATCAAGAATATATATATTCTTTATGTGGTCGGAGATACTTCTTTCTGTGCGTTACAAACATCTGGACAATTTTAATATGTATACCCTCTTTAAGGCTATAAAATTCATGAATAAGTATCTTCTTTTGATCTGAATGAAATGAAATACATATCGTGAGTGTTTTAATGACCTTAATTATAATCAAACTAGCTCATTTTAGCCGGCTTGAGGTCATGTTATGTTTCCACATAACTTTTAAAAGGAACACCACAAAGAGCTGGAAGAAGAGAAATCGTTTCTAAATCTGTATTTTTATACCCTTGCAAAGGGTATTATAATTTTATCTAATAATTAGAGATATTCATTTCCGACCCTATAAACTATATATATTCTTGATCAGGTGACGAGCTGAGTCGATTGAGCTTTGTCCGTCCGTCTGTCCGTCTGTCTTTTTTTACGTTTTAAAGCTATCGTGCTGAAACTTTGCACAAAGTCTTCTTTTTACTGCACACTGCTAATATGTCGGAACCGACCGGATCGGACGACTATATCTTATAGCTGTCATAGGAACTATCAGTCGAAAAATGGGTTTTAATGAGAAAAACTTTTTTGTTTTTAATGTTAACGTGTCTCACATCAGCGATTATTAGTATTATACGCTTTTATACAGATTTGGAAGTTTTGGTCAAAATCGGATGACTATATCTTATAGCTGTCATAGGAACTAGCGGTCGAAAAGTGGGTTTTACTTAGAAAAATTGTTTGTTTTCATGCTGGCGTTCCGAAACTCTGATGTATTTAAACATTTGCAAGGGTATAAAAACTTCGGCAAACACGAAGCTTGGCCTTCTCGTTTTCCGTGATTTGGAGCCTCGATCTCTAGATTTTGAAAGCAATCAGACCAGTAGTTTTTTTTTGTGTCGGGTGCTGCCAAAAGCAAAGCATCCGGTGACCCGTTTGGCACAGTACCCCCAGACGCTCATACAATTTAAGTCAACCATCCGGCAGTTTGCTAAGGGGTAATCATCGGACTGGCCGATCAGCACAGCAACGCCAGACGTTCGCACATAAATTGTCAGCCAGCCGCCAGGCGGTTTTGGGACTGCCATCGGCCAGGCCATTTACCATTAACCACCCGGCATTCAGCTAAGGGTAACCCAATGGACAGGCCGATCGGAACAACAATACCAGAGGTTATACATAATATGCCAACCATCCGCCAGGCTATTTCGGAACAGCCATAGGCCAGCACATTTTCGGATAACCATCCGGCATTCGGCTAACGGTAAACATCGGACTGACCGATCCGCACAGCAATATCAGAACTTATACTTGAAATGTCAGCTATCCGCCAAGCGATTTGGGACAACCATCGGAATGGCCATTTGCGTTAACCACCCGGCAAGTCTGTTAAGGATAACCATCAGCCAGACCGATGCGTACAGCAATACCAGAGTGTACACAGAAAATGTAAGACCGCGGTTGTGTAAAAGTTTTTAAAGAAAGAAAAACTTTTTATTAGATGTTCCTAGGCGGGATCGAACCCTCAACCTCCCGCACAGAAGGCAAACACACTTCCTGCTGCACCACAAACGGCTACATTTTTGTTAACCATTTGGCAATATCTAAAGTTTGCAAATTATATGTCGTTTCCCTTTGTTGATCCCCGAAGATAGAAATTAAGACCTTTACTGATTTGGATGATTTGGAACCGTCATATGATGGGAATGGCAGAGAGAAAAATAAGGTTTGTTAAAAAAGACCAACTTTTAAATTTGGCAGGATACTATTTTTTATGTTGGTACACCTTCTCTCAACATATATACCTATGACGACATGATCATCCACTTTGCACTTATTGCATCTTTTGGACAGATATCATCGTACAATTTTTCTTCTTAAGTATGACGCTTAATAGGGTCATAGCTGATGAAGAAGCATGTTTATATGGTTATGACACCAAGACCGAAGCACCATCCCCCCAAATCAAGCTGCCAGATTCTAGTACGGTCAATAAGGAATATTTCGTGAGGATATGTGCATTTTGCGTTAAGCATTCGGTACTTTGCGGTTTTTATCCGCCGACAATCGTCTACCCGACTCTGCAGACTCTAAATCAGCAGACGCGTCAGTCAGTCGACACGAAGTATAATTTTTTTTAAGTGCGAATGCACAATCTTTACGTTTCCTGATTAAAGTTAAATAAGTAGATGTGCGTATACAACGCTTATGGTAAGAAATTTTTAAATGAGAACTTTATAAAATATTTCAAATATATATAGCACATTTAGTTCGGCTTTTGATCTTAGCAACAGTAGCACTGAGCTAGAGCATTCGACTGAGAAGCGTACGGTCTCGAGTTCAAATCCCAGTAAAGGTATGTTTATAAAAAAAAAAAAAATTTCAGAGTTCTTTCAACACATTCTAAAGATGTGTTGTGATGTTGCGGTTGTGGTTGGTGGTAATGTATAGAAACAAATGTATATATAAAAGTGAAAAAACGAAATATATTTTTTTCTTTTGGTCTTTTGGGTGATAAAACCGCCTGGTCGATGTATAGTCCATACCGCCCGCCATAAGGCTTACCCAAACAGCCTTCCGCTCGGTTGGACACTTTTGTCTGACCGCTGGCGGCGGTGTCCGGATTTCATGACATCCCATATAAAATCTGGTATGAGAGCTGGTATGGGGGCCGGCAGCCGGAGCCAGAATCCGGTTGACATTCTCCAGCCGGCCGGCGACCTCCCGAACTAATTTTTTATTTTTTTTTTTCTGTTACATACTTTTGCACAAACTAAAAATACCTTATGAACCTTTGGTGCAGAGTATAAAAATTTTTAATGTATTTAATTAAACCGAACCTTTTTCATCAAGTTAGTTTCGTATTAGATCTGATCTACCGAATCATTAAGATCTTTTCAACACATTCAATTCCCCTCAACCGATTCTCATGTAAAGTAATTGCCCTTAAATGCCTCTTCTATGTTGAAAAGCACAAACTAGCCGCTTTGTGCCATTCATCGCGTAGAGCATTACAAATTAAAAACTGTTACAAAAATTTCCCCAAGGTAAAATCACTTTTTACTGAATATGTTCTTTGTTGTGTATGTGTGTGTGTGTGACTTGTACTCTAACAACTTTTTTTGTTTGCACCTCGGATGGAGTTGGACTAATTTGGCACAACACGAACAAAAGTGGCCGTGTCCGTGCGCTGGACGTAAAACGGTGGAGGAGAAAGGAGGTGCGGGTTAAATTAGTTTTACGTGGGCCGAGAAAACGGAAGATTCCGTTCAGGTTCCCAGACGGCGATGCGTTAAACGAAACGTAAAAATATTTCCGCCAGCTAAATATCCTTTTGGGTGTCCTTAAAGTGTGTTTTAAATTTATGAAAATGAATTTGCGCCCAGGGCGCGGTCGCTGTTCGGTTTATGCCGTTGGTTCTGCATTGGCAATGACGCAAAGATAAAATATATAATATTTCTCAAATAAGTTATGCAAGTCATGTGCCGTTTTATTCAATTAGCACTTTATGGTCCCTTATTGTGCATGCCGCTGTGGGGCGCGTTGATTTTTCGGTTATACGGCCGCCGCCTGCTTAATTAGGGCCTAGGGGACGGAGAGAGGGGAGAAGATTGCCGGTGGGGGTACTGAGTTATCAAATGAAAAGTAACTCGGCACTCCGTACTTCATATTGTTCGCATCTTCTTTTTCGCCTTGCCGTCGTAATTAAATTAGAACTTTATTATTTTAATAAAAACGCCAAGAGGGTCTTAAGAGACCTAGATCTGAATGCCTTTGGCCCCCACTCTCCGCTCTCCAGCCCTTTTCTTATTGCATTTGTTGTTACCAATCGACCTGGTTTTGCTAGAAGTTGCATTAAGTGATTATTATTTTCGTTTTTTGTGTGTAGTAGGAAGTTGAGAACGAATGAACAAGATTTCCAAGTATTACATACTTTTTCTTACTAGAAATTCAATATTGACATGTAATTGTAGTAGAATCTGTTCAGGTATATATATCTGTTCATAGTTGCAACATGTTTTAGTGGTAGAGCATTTCTCTTAGCTACAAAGTTTTTGGATAATCGAGACTCGCTTAGAAGATTTATCAGGCATGTTCTCAATTCCACTTCCACGGCAACTTTTCGAAAGTGGACGAAAAGGTTTTTCCTTTTTGAAAAACAATGCTTGTTAGTCGATGTAATGAAAAATAATTGCCAAAAAACGCACTCTTACAGTGGCTTGATTTATATAAAGTGAATTTTTCTTAATTCTCTGATCAATTAAGAAATTCATAGTAAAATTTAATTTACGTTCTACTCTTTAATTGATTTATAAAGAATTTTTTGTTTAATGTCGAAAAGCAAAAGAGTGAAACTTAAATGTCAGCCCCTTTCTCTTATCGTTTCATTTTCGATCGTTTTGCTTGAAATCCTGGTTGTTCTTTTGTGTATCTAGTGCTATTCTTGCTTGGTCCAGTGGATTTCAAAAAGTAAAAAGAGAGCCATTTCATGCGGAATAGAAAAAGAAAAACGAAACCGAAGCGGAATTGCGTTCGATTTACTTTAAAAAAATTAGTGAAATTGAGAACATGCCTGTATAAGAACTAAGGCAATTCGAATTGGTGTCCTTTCTAATCCTCTGAACCAAAACGAAATGGATGAGTTTAGATTTGGTTCATGGACGTATTTTTGTAGCGAAAAATGTTAATCGGGGGCGGCGAGTTTTCACGTGGCCCACGCCTGGGGTCGCACTAACACAGAGCTGGTAACCGAAATGCTCCAGCTCTTAGTTCCCAACGATCCAGTTCAGGGCAACACAGTGCTGTAGCATATCACGCCAAGAGAAAACCTTTCGCTACGCTAGGTGTCGAGCAGATGTAGGGTAGATTCAAGACGAGGCACGCGATTTTTCCGGCTTCCGTCTGGTCGGCAGTTGGGGGTTACATTGATCATCGCACTGAACCAAAGGCTCGCATAAGCTGTTTATTTACATAATTATTAAATTTAATTCGCGTGCTAGATGAACATCATCAGATCGGGGTACAAGAAAAGAAGAAAGCAGACCTAACGGCTAGAAGAGAGTAGCGACAGAAAAGACAGAAAGAAAACAAAAAAATATGTCACACTTATAAGGGATTGCTTTCTTTTGGTTGACTGCTAAGGTGTAAATTGCAGCCACTTCGCCCACCCTACCTAGATCACGATTCAAGGCCAATGAGGTGCACATTTTTAACGTGATCCCTGAAACAATCCGCAGACTCTACCTTTCCACCCTTTTACGATGCATGGCTCGGAATACATAACACTCTAGCAGGATTTCATGATGTTTCTTAATTTATTTAGTTTAGACAATATTTCAGTTTTTATATTCATTTTGAAATTAATTCTGACCTAAATTCATAAACTCTCGCAACTGTTCTAACAACATCCTTTCTATTGGCAATCTCAGTGTAAAGAAATTATATAATATACATACAAATAAAAATAGTTAGAAATAAGAAGGGTAAATATAGGCATATATATAAATTTAAATAATAAGATGTATAAATACTTAGCATAGGAAAAACAAACAAAAATTTTCGTTGGCAGTAAAATTTAAGATGCAAAGGGAACGTACGTTATAACCATATCAGCATGGCTTGTTAAAAAGGGTATTACTCTGCTGCGTTACTCTTATACAGCCAATTGAACAGAAGGTTCTCTTAATTTTTGTTCATGCTTGAAGAGCGTAACCAAATGAAAATGGAAGGTCAACCAAGAGAGTCGTTCTTAAGAGATCGATCGCTTACCAACATTAACTCCGATCCTCTCCAAAAGCGCTTTCGGGGGCGGCACGGCTGCTGTAATATGTTTGGTCACTGCACAAAAACAAAAATTAAGAAAAAAGAATGTAAACCACTTCTCACTCCTTTTTTTTTCAATACATTTTCTTTTCGCACTTATTTATTCGTCCGTTTTGCCATTAGGTTCTCAAACATCAGTGAAGCCGACGAGAGAAAAAAAAATTCAAGCAGAAACTGCTTATCCCGTTATAACGAGAGAGAGAGAGAGAGAGACGGTGAGAATAACGAGTGCGAATAAAAAAAAAAGCGGGAGAAGGGAGATTTTTTTCATGCGTTCCGTTGTTCCGTTATTCTTAATGCACAGACGAAATTACAATTGTAGCCATAATTTTTTTGGCTTATTAACTGATTAATTATGCAAAGGAAAAAGAATGAGAATTGGGCGAACACGTTTGTGTTATGTTTGCCACTCTCACTTTCAGATTTATGTAGGGCTGCAGGCTGCTGTCAAGATGGCGATCACTGAGGCCAAACAAAAATCGACAGCTATGGATTATGGAGGCGGCGACAACTTTCGGGGTTCAGGACGAGGTACAGGGGTTTTTCCAGGTTTTTTCCGCCACTTTTACGGGTTTTCCGCCGGTTTTCCGACTAGGTTGAATGAGCTGTTTTCATGGTCGACCCGCACTCGCTAACAGCTCGCCAGAACTACTTCACGCTGCGGCTCGATTTCGTCTCCTCTGTGCGTGTCTTCTTGATGGACACCTTAAAGAGCGCGACTTTTCGCCAAGGCAGGGGGTTAAGCGAAAATTTAAGAGAGCCTCGTGGGAGAGGTATAATCACAGCTGTTTTGCTTAGTGGTTTGGCTTAACAAGCATATTAGGGGTCATTGCCCTTAGCTGGCAAAACGAAAAAAAAACAATGACTAGGCCAAGCGCATCTCACTTAAAGCTTGACACCCAAAAAAGCGAAATTTTTAGCCCAAAAGTAAGCGCCAAACCTGAAAGTAGGTTTGCGAACAGACAAAAAAATCAAGTTCTGCCAACTAAAACACCTGAACTAAATAGGCTTACCCCATAGATTCGAAAAATTAATTAAAATAAATTGCGGCTCTCCTGCCGGCAAAATTTCCTTCCTTTCTTTTTTTGGTTCAATGGACACACGCGTCTAATACTTTTTGGGGTGCGAACAAAGCCACTTGAAAATATACTTGAATTTATTAGGTGCTTCTGCACGTCTGTCACTTTTGAACGCCTTATTAGGAAAGAAAGTTCTAGCGCCCAGTTGCTGCGAAGGGACTGCTTAACATAGATTTCGAGAAAGTCGCCATTTTCACTCGAATTAAACAGGGGTCTGTTAGCCACTTTCACCACGCGTGATCAGCTGTAACACTTTCCAATGACTATCGCTTGCTCTCTCCAAGTCAACCAAGACCTTGGCCTGCTTTTCGGCTGAACGATTATATTATAAATTCGCGACAAGCTGCACTACAGTGCTCCTAACCGAAACACTAATGGAGACATTGTAGAACCCCAAACAATACCCTCAGCGAGCAACGTGGTAAATCTAATTACCGCCTCCTTAGAGAATTTTCGGTCTACTATGGCCACAGCTATGGCAGAGCAGATTTCTACAGCAATGCGAAATCTTCAACTAGCTCCACCACCTCAAGAGGCGCGAGAGGAGATTCCATTGGAGTGGGAAAATGAAATCCCAGAAGAGCTTGGGTCAGAGCGTAGTGAGCCATTCAGAAATATGCAACACATTCCAAATGTATTCCCGTTGAGAAGAGATGAAAGCTCAATAGAGCGCCCTGATAAAGTGTCCAGTGTGATTTCCAACTGGCATCCGAAATTCAGTGGCACACCAAACTATATCCCAATTGATGAATTTATATACAGAGTAAATTGTTTAACAACAAGATGCCTTGACGGTGATTTTAATACCTTGTATCACTTTGCAAATCTGCTATTTTCTGGCTCTGCCTTAACGTTTTATTGGCGCTTCCTTCGAAAAGAATCCCACAGAACTTGGTATCATCTTTGCACACGATTATGTGAAAGATATCAAAGTGATCGTTCTGATGAAGACATTAAAGATTCAAGGCGCAGGCGAAAGCAGAGAGCAAATGAATCCTTTGACGATTTCCTTGACGCTATGTTATCGATAGCAGACATGTTGCGAGCAAGGCCTTCAAGTGCCGAGTTAATTGAGTGCGTCAAACGAAATCTTAAACCCGAATTAAGGCACGAGCTGTTGCATGTAGACATACCTAATGTTGCTACCTTGCGTCGCGAGTGCCATAAACACGAAGATTTCTATAATAATTTTTATCCGAAGCCAATTTCTAAGCCTATGCAGCCAAAGCGCATGGTACAAGAAATATATGCCGACGACGCTGAAGAGCAATTGGTTAGGCAAGATGATGACGAGGTCGAGATAAATGCAATCCGTTCTGCTGAGAAGACAAAATGCTGGAATTGCGATGAAATTGGTCACCGCTATCAGGATTGTCTCCAACCTCGGCGCATTTTCTGTTATGGTTGCGGTAAGCTTGACATGTACAAGCCCAATTGCCCTAACTGCAAGCAAGCGTCGGAAAACTATACGCAGGGTATCCGCCCCAAACCGAAAGCGGATATCCGCAAACCGAACCAAAACTATATTTGTCCGCTTCTTCTGACTCTGAGGAGGCCTCGGATAGCCTTACCAACAAAAACACAGACTTTCAACCCTACCATATTCGACTAGAAAATTATCTAAAACGTAGATCAGAAATTTTTAATGCTGCTGTCGAATCTGTACATAAAATTTTTGGAAGCAACGACATGCCATAAAAGAAGTGAAAATTTTAAGTATTGTTCAAAAAGGTCCTGATATACGTCCATTTACAAAAATTGAGATTCTTGGTCAACAATATCTAGCCCTCTTAGATAGTGGGGCTAATAAAAGCGTCATTGGAGGAGAGTTAGCTACACGCATAATAAATTCTAGTTTTTATAGCAAAAAGTCATACGGAGCTGTACGAACAGCTGATGGACAGAAGCAACAAGTGGCTGGGACACTCAGCATTCCAATTGCTTTTAATTCGATTACTAAGGATTTCGAATTTTTTATGTAAAGTCAATAGCGCAAGATGTGATTTGCGGTATAGATTTTTGGCACTGTTTTGGTATTTCCCTCAACTTGGTTAGCTCAGTTAACGAAATAAATGTTAATGCTGACCAACCTGACAAATTACTGCTCACTTCTGAACAGCAAGCTAAGCTACAATCGGTCATTAATAATTTTCCATCTTGCGAGAGAGATGGACTTGGCAAAACAAATTTAATCGAACATTCCATCGACACCGGGGATGCAATGCCAATCAAGCAAAGGCATTACCCTATCTCGCCTGCAAAAGAAAAACGTCTATGTGCCAAAATCGACAGAATGCTGAGCTTAGGCGTTATTGAGGAAGCACCCAAATCTGCGTGGTGTTCGCCAGCAGTGCTGATAGTAAAGCCTGGAAAGGATCGTTTTTGCCTCGATTCACGAAAGGTGAACGAGGTTACCAAAAAAGACGCCTATCCAATGCCGAGTTTGGAAGGATTATTAGGAAGATTACCTCCTGTTCACTGCATATCTAAAATAGATTTAAAAGACGCCTTTTGGCAAATCTGTTTAGATGCACAATCCCGTCCAAAAACGGCATTCACCATACCGAACCGACCACACTATCAATTCACTCGGATGCCATTTGGCCTGTGTAATTCTGCACACACCATGTGTCGCCTCATGGATCTAGTTATTCCGTATGAATTGAAATCACATGTTTTTGTTTACTTAGATGACTTGTTAGTAATGTCATCAAATTTTGAGGATCATCTTGTTCATCTATCAGAAGTTGCTACTCGCTTGCGGAAAGCAGGACTCACTATAAATGTGCGCAAAAGCCAGTTCGGTCTCACTAAAGTCGAATATTTGGGCCCTGTGGTGGGTGAGGGCGCTCTGCAAGTAAACCCTGACAAAGTGCGAGCAGTGGCAGAATTCCCGGTACCAAAAACACGGCGCCAGCTAAGAAGATTCCTTGGCAAGACCGGCTGGTACCAGCGGTTCATTCCACAGTACTCAAGCATCACGTTTGCGCTAACAGAACTGTTGCGCGGCAAAGACTATGAGTGGAATGAATCAGCTCAAGAAGCGTTTAACGAAATTAAAAACAGGCTCTGTTCCGCCACCTTTTTGATATCCCAACTATGATAAGCCATTTATTGTGCAGTGTGATGCCTCGATAAATGGCATTGGTGCACTGCTAGCACAAGTAGATAACGAGGGAGACGAGCGCCCAATAGCGTATATGTCAAAAAAAAACTCAATAAGGCACAACGAAATTATTCCACCACTGAACTCGAGTGTCTTGCGGTTGTACTAGCATTGAAAAAAAGTTCAGAATGTACATAGAAGGACAACCCTTTAAAGTTGTGACGGATCACGCCAGCCTTAAGTGGTTGATGAGTCAAAAGGACCTAAGTGGTTGTGTTACCCGATGGGCGATCAAAATCAAGGCCCTCTAAAATTTTGCAGAAGGTTCGGTCCGGGGGTTCGAACCCGTTGTAAAGTCTAAGGTTCGGTTCGCGGACCGGTTCCTTAAATCCCTGAACCCAAGGTTCTGGTTCGAACCTCGGTTCGCTTGAACATAAAAAGATGGTTTCCATTTATTAATACTTTTTGTTTAAAATAATATTTTATTCCAATAAAGCAATTCTAAATATTAAATTCATTAGCTGACAAATACAACATTTAAGAGCTGCTTAGTTTAAGTTAATGACATATCTTCAAGGAGCTCTTCATCTATACTAGCTCTTAGATCAGAAAGAACAAACTTAAGTGTTGAAAAGGCTCGTTCAACTGATACCTGAGTTGCTGGAACAGCAAGTATAGTCAAAGCAATATTTCTTAAGTCCTCATTTTTTTGAGCTTTCCAAAATTTTAAGACATTTGTCGATGTATGTTCTCTTGGACAATTTTCGAATGAATCTATAACTTCATTTACAGACTTTATATTTGATATTTGATTATTGCTTTCTATTTGTTTCATAAATTTCTCTTCTTCGCAATCAGACGTTGAGTCATTTAAAGTTGAATTTTGAAAACTCTCATTAGAAATTCTTTTTGGCGCTTAAGCATGTCTGCAATGTGCTGCTTTGCTATTTTTTTTGGTCTGAAGTTAACAAAGTTTGAAATCTCGGGTCTAAGAACACTGCAGCCAATATTGGTACTGAACTCATAATAGAAGAACGTTTATCGAGACACTTAGATAGCAATAAAGCAGGTTTTGCAGAAGATTTTAGAACAATTGCTCGACATGAAAAACCAAGCGTAATAAAAATCACATGGCAGTAATTGCGAATCTTGCAGCTTTAAGGAAGTTTTATAAATTGGCTGCAGCAAATTACATATGTTTTGAACTACGTTCCATTCAGAAGTTTTAGGTGAAGCCTCCTTCAAAGAACTCTTAATGCAAAAATCTTTAAGAGTTAGTAAGCGCTCGCACATTTTAAAGGTTGAGTTCCATCGGGTTACACAGTCTAGCACTGGTTTTTTTCAATTTTTCTATATGCAATAGATTTAAAATGGTGTGAGTACGGAGTTTCTTACAAAGTGTGCGAACTTTACTAATGTCAAACTGAACGTCCTTAAAAAATCGTTAACTACTAAATTTAACGTGTGTGCAGCACAACGAACTGTAATTATAGACTCCTCCATGGAATTTATTGAGTTAACTTCGTCATCGTCCAAATCAAGATATGGTTTTGATTCACATGAGCAGTCTTCATCAACATTGCATTCGTTATAGTCGCATTCCTTTTCCGCTATGCAGTTGTCATTTAAAGTTCGCCTGCTCGAACCATATTTGCTCCATTATCCACGGTGATAGTATAAATCTGGCCTAGAGAAATGTCGTAGTTTGAGAACTTCTTCAATGATAGCACTCAGATTAAGACTCGTATGCTGGACGTGGACCTCTTTCATAGCCAGCGTGTAAGTGCGAATTTCTTCATCTTTGTGAATCTGACAGTTAATGCCAATTATTGCGCGATCCAAACGACTTACGCAGTCAACTTTAATTGATATCAAGCTGAAATAATTTCGTAAAAACATATTTTTAATTTAATTAATATATTTCTGCAAATACATATATTAATATTTATGTGACACCAGGTTTGTACATAGATACACTCATAAAAATATTTACTATATTTAAGAAAAATCGCCTTTATTTCTAAGGAGCCTTATTTTGAAGAAAAATATTTCTCATAATAAGAAAAAGTATCCCTTGGATTTAGAAAAGCCTTATTTTGAAGAAAAATCTTTCTTAAAAATAGAAATAGAAAAAATCTTTCTTATTTTTTATGGCGCTTACAACAACAAAAATTTCTAATTTTAAAGGCGAAAATCGGCATTGTAAATAAGGCGAATAACCTTTTCAATTTAGAAAAATTGCTTCAAAAATAAGGTGAAAACCCTTTAAAATTAGAAAAATCGCCTTTACGTAGTACAAGAACAGCATGAAGCGCCATTCGGCAACGGCGCGCCGCGGCGGTCGGGCGTCGGCATTGCCGAATTGTTATTGTGTATGAGTTGTGTATGTGTGAAACAGATTCACAATCGCCGAGACAGAAGCCGAGGATGGACGCTTTACTGGAGCAACTTAAAGGGCAAGCCTTTGCTGGCATATTTAAAGGTAAATATTGGTATAACTAGGCATGTAAATTATTCTTATATTTAAATTTTAATTTGTATAAAGATCTTAACGTCACGGAGGAGTCATCAAAATTTTTGATATGGGAGCAGCTCAGCCCTTATATAAAAAAGGAGCAATTTGGAGCCGCTGTTATATTTTTTGGCCTGCTGAAGGAGTGGCAAGAAAAACTGTAAGTAGCTTTTTTCTCATTCTTTATTATTTAATTACATATGTACATTCATATGTACATACATAGCTGCATAGCTAATGTGAAAGGGAAACGCACTCTCTTATTTGTACTACCTCTCTCCCTCTAACCTTCTGTGGCGCGACAGGTACACTTGCGTGTGTGACGTATGTAGGCCGTTAGAAAAGCACAGAAGAGACAAGAATAGAGAGGGAGAAAAGTACAGAGACGCGCGTGCTCACTTTTGCACAACTGCTGCGCTGCTTAAAACGTACGGTATTTGTTTTGCATGTATTCACCGTCAACGCTGTTTTATTTCGGACGACCAGGGTGTAAGAGCGAGAGAGGGAGAATAGAACACAGACGCGCTACGCTAAGCTGCATGCACAACTGCATAGCGCGTCGGGTTTTTCTCTTCTCTCTCTAACACGCGGTTCGATCGACACTTCTGTTTTCCGTTTGTCCTTCGCGCTGCATTTAATTTTTTGTTTGTAAGTTAACGGCACCTGTTCGCAGTTAATTTAAGCGTGTCCATGTACATACATATAATTAAAATTATAAACAATTAATAATCAATAAATAAATATTAACAATTATATATATAAATAAATATTAATAAATATAATTAATTATATAAAATATAAAAAATATATATATATTAACAAGAGTATTAGGTACTACACATAATTAATAAAATATTAAGAATAAATTATAAATAAATAATAAAATCAAAATTAATAAATAAGGTGTCAACACCATGGACTTTACTATTATTTCGGTCATGACTGTAAGTATACAGACAGCCCGGCGTGTCCAAAAATCATTTCATGCAATTTTTAATGTATTAATAATTACTATTGTTTACTTTCAGACAGTAGCGGATCCAGGGGGGCTAGGGCTGAAGCCCCCCTCAGAGCCCAAATATCTAAATCCACCAAATGTGTGTAAATTGCAATACATGAATTTCTAGTAATCAATGATTTCAGAAAAGCTGCAATTTTAAGATTGTTTCATCAACAAAGAAATGTATTTACAAACGAAGAACTATAATAGGAATATGAGTTAAAAACGATCGTTGAAAGTCGGGTTGAATATTGGAAATTCATTTTGATTATCCGCCTTTTTATATCGACATCTATAGGAGCAGATAAAAATTAAATATCTACACAGAATACGGACAGAGAAAAATCTACGCTTCTCCTTGAAGGAGCTCAGCGCCCGCTCTGCTCAGTTGTTAAAAAAAAATTGTTGATGTAATTTTTGAAAATACCGATAAACTTGTTGACGAAATGGGATTTGAGTTGAAAATAATTCGTTTATATGACGCTTTTGGTAATTTTTTCACATTGTACACTTCTGTTGTACGATGGTTCAGGCACTTACAGGCCTATTCCGGTTTTCACTTAATTTAATTTGTTCAAATTCGATTTGGTCACCTGTTCCAATTTTCACAATTCAAAAGATTTACTCCATTTGAATTCTCGAAGCCGATGAGTTAAAAGTTAATGCGTTTTTTAACTTAGAGGTGTCAAAATATTGGCTTAACAATATTTTGTCCCAACGTTTAGTGTATTTAGATACGTTCTGCAATTTCATTTTTTTTTTAAATAATTTGTAACATAACAATCAATTTTTTCATAAAGAGACTTTGACGACTTTGTCATGTGCCTGCCAAATCGAACTCACAAAAGAAAGTTCAACCTGTTCTTAAAAAGCTTTATTATTAACTTTTTTGACATTTCCCTGATTTTTATGTTTGCAGCATATTAAGGTGAAAAAGTAGTCAAAGGAAACCTTTTGGAAACAAAACATTCGAATTGCAAATCTAATGCAAATCGTTCGAATACCAGAAAAACTAAAATAAAATCGTTCGATTTTGTTTCTATTTAAAATCGAGTAAATATATGAAACCCGAAACAGGCCTGTTAATGACGTATTGAACTTTTTTATAGTGCCACCATTTACTACCCATATGGAGATTTTATGATTTCTTTTTTGGGTTTGAGATTTAAAGGAAAATTTCTCGACATTCTTGCTCTGGATGGTTTGATACCAGCACATACTTGTAGAAACTGCCAAAATTTATGAGGAGGACTTCAATAATTACACCGAGTCCAAGCTGACACAAGATCTTATTTTGTGGCCAAGAGCTGTTAGAACTGATTTGAAAAAAAACTCGGACTACACTCGAGGCACACATAAAATCGAAGAAATTCGATCATTTTTTCCCGAATGACGATCCTTGTCACCTCGTCAACAGCTTAACGGATTTTTTCTCTGCTGAAAAGATTGAACACCTACCATCGTGCCTATATGTCTAAGGACAGACTCAACGGCACCCACATTGATGTGAAAAATCGGAAATAAAGGAAACGAAAAATACTAAAAACTTGACTAGTTTTAGGTAATAGTAAGGAATACCAATTTCTGCTGTCACTGTCAAATATTAAAATACAATACAATTTTTTAAGGCTTAGGTCTCACATGCAAATAATTGCCGAAATTTTGATGAAAACTTGTATGCAGATTTTGCATAACCTAAAAGTTCCCAAATTAGGCCTATTTTTGCCAAACTTTCATCAAATTATGTGCATGTGTGACCTTAGCTATAGCTAGATTTTATAATCTTTCGCGCGATTAAAAAAAATTTTGCCTGCGGCGCTATCTTTTCCAACATTTTGCCTATAAAATTTGTTACGTTTGTTTGACAAGATTCGTTTTATGTTTGCGGTCTGTGTTATTAAAATTGCTGGTGGAGAAAGAATTTGTTAAATTTTCAAATATTTTTTTTTCCTGTGGCCAAAAGCCATCTGGCTTCTACTTTCTACTTTCTATGTTTTGGAGTGGGTTTTTGAGAAACCCTTTGTCACTGAAAATTATTTGATGAATCAAACTTTTTTACGATCTCTCAGTCTACCCGGCATTTAAAACATTTTTCAAACGGTAAAAAGCATTTGTGCTCAAACTTTGTACTATTTATACTATTTGAAAATCTGGTTTTTAAGATAAAGATTTAAAAGAAACCATGGCTGATCGCCGCAACTTAATGGCTAGTAAATTCTTCATAGTCCACAGTCCATCAAAGGAATTTTTTGAGTTAAGGAGGGTCTGTAATGCCAATTACCTTATATTCTTGGCTTAAGTAGTTGAAAAATGTATTTTTCACTATTTATTTGACATTGACAAAAAGCTTCAACATATTTTTTGTAATTTGTAAAACCTGCGTATTGCCAAATTCGTTTTAAAAAGAATCCATGGATGACCCCCAATAACAATAAAACTAAAAAATAACAAAAAAATGTCTGCCCTTAGCCCCCCTTAGCCAATTCCTAGATCCGCCACTGCTTTCAGAGGCCTATGCGTGAAAATTATTTCAGCCGCACAGTGGATGTGACGCGAATCCTCGCTGATGCCAAGAGCGGCAATTTTATTTTGCGGCAATTCAAGGAGGAAAAGAGGCTGCACGATAAGCACAGAAAATTGATTAGCCAACTCGTAGCGGAGCACCTTATTTCAAAAGAAATAAAACCAAACCAATTTTGTTACTCTGAAATTGCTGAGGATATTGTCAGTTTATTTGACTCGGAAATAAAGGTAAGCGACTTGTGTACTTTCCGTCGAGTATGTTTTACTTTATTTATGGTATATTTAAGGAAACCTACTTTATAAAAAAGTCAGGTAAAAAGCCAGGAGGACCTTTGTACTCAAAGTACTACAATTTAAAAAACAAATTCGTCAAAAATAACAAAGAAAATGTTAATGAAGTGGAACCGACTGATACAGAAAACGGTAATAAATAATATATTTTAAAATTAAATACAATGTAAAAACTTATACTATACGGTTTTACAGATGATTTTGATATTGACATAGCAAAGCACTGGCTACGCTTCCACGTTAGTCCTCTTCCTGAGGTAATTGCCAAATGGGAACTGACCTTCAGCTCAAGGATACAAGTCCTAAAGTCTGCTGCAAGCCTGGACGACATATTTAGGGACTTCCCTGTAATTTGCCAGTCGTTCGGACACATTTTGGTAAGCTGTCTTTATTAAGTTATTTATTTTTTTTTTTTATAATTACACAAGTTTACAAAAAAAGGCCAACTTTTGCAACAGAGAAATTAGCAACCGTTCCGTATGTATTTTTGGCCATTGAACTCAAATAAATTGTCAATTTTCTCCCAGCTCTTCAGGTTTACGAGATATTCGCATAAACGTGTGTTTAGCGAGGTGTCTTTACATTTGTTGATCCTGTGGCCACATTAAGTGTCCTATTCCAACAAAATTTATTTTAATATGAGCTGCATTGAACAATGTTACAGAAAAACCAAACACGATGTTTTTATTTTGCTGAAAAGGTAAAAATTTTTGGATTTTAATACTGAAAATGTGGTTATTTTTTGATAAAACGATTTTTTCCAAGTTTAAATAATTCTGAAAAATTTTCCACTGATTTTAAAAATTTAAAAAAATAGTTGGTAGTCCTTTGTCTCTTCTCATTTTACATATTTTCAGTTTTTCGATATCATGGCGCTTTTAAAAGTTATAACTCAAAACAACAATAAAAAATTTTGTCATTTTTTTTTACATTTTTTTTACAATATTAATCCTTAAATGTTTTAAAATTAACACAATTCGAACTAAAATAACTTTTTTAATATCCACTCATTGGTTTTACAATAACAACTTTGTTATTTTCAAGCTACATAAAATTTTGATGGTAAATATTATGCAAAAAAAAAGTCGAAAATTTTTATAGTTTTTGGGCTATAACTTTTAAAATCGCGATGATATCAAAAAACTGAAAATATGTAAAATAAGAAGATGCAAAGGACTACCAACTATTTTTTTCTAAGATTTTTAAAATCAGTGTAAAATTTTTCAGAATTATTTAAACTTGGAAAAAAATCGATTTTATCAAAAAATAACCACATGCAAAAGTTGGCCTTTTTTTGTAAACTTGTGTTATTATTATCATTATTATTATTATTATATTTTATTACAAACGACATCCATCTTATAAAAACCTAATTTTTATTTTAAAATTTTATAGATTGATTCAGATTTCAACCGACTTTTTTCCCAATAAACAATTCCTTTTAATTGAAAATTGGGAAAATTTTATGGATAAAATTGTTCCAATTTTTAAAAGTCATTTGACCAACGAACGCTTCCGTAAAGTTTTGCAGGATTTCGAACAGTAGACTAGCGGTAAGTATAATTCGATCTTATTTTCATTTCTTAGCAATCAGTAGCTTCAGTTTTTTTCATTTTTACATTTTTTTAAATTATTTTTAATAGACGGGAAGGACGCTCTTATTTGCTTTTTGTTGCCCGCTCTTCTGGCTCCTTCAGCTCGTGGAACGAAAGCAAGCGGCAACAAAGGCAAAAAGTACTCCATCGAGGACGCAAGGAATCAGTTTTTTGTATGGAAACCGACTGTAGGAGAGTTACAGTCGCAAATCAAGAGAGAAACGGACGACGCTTTTAGTAAGAAAGCAAAAACCAACCTAAGATTTGCTGCGTGGGACCGTCGCCATGTGAACTAACGGATTTTTATGTGCACCTTTCTGGCGTCTATTATAAGGTAAACGGCTTAGTTGAATGCGTAGACATATGTTTTAAAACGTTTCATGTACTAAATTTAAAGTACCCAGAGGAAGCGTCCCTTGTTTGGACCTTTTACAGAACTATTTCTTCAAAATCATTTTAAAAAGCGATGTGAAAAACCGCGTTCTTTCAGAAATCTTAAACGAGTTGAAATAAGACAAAATATATAAATATAACAAGTTGAGGTCTAAAAGTTACCATTATTATATTCTTTAATTATCATAATTATATTTTTTAATTATCATAATCTCTATTATTACATTTTGTTTGAATTTGTCACTAAGAATTTCTTTTTTTATTTCTTATCTTAATTTCTTACTTAGAACTCCCTGTTACAAAATGTTAATTTGTAAGCTTTGTTCAATATATTTAATAATGAAAATAGTTTCTTAAAACACATTAAAACAAAACACATAATCTCTTTAAGTCATTTTGAAACCCTCCCGTGTGGAATTCCGGAATGTGTTCAATTGTTTTCCAATTTTTCATGTTATGCAAGACATGTTAAATTAGAGTTCGCCCGGCTAAAATCAAGTGATCATAATTTACCAAATAGCATTTCAACATCCAACGAGAACAAAGTATTTTCAATTCCATATACTTCAAGCTCAGTAGCTTTAACGCAAGCCTGCAGTCTAGAAAATTTGAACAATAGTACTGAAGCATATTCAAATCCCTGTATTCCAAACCAAAATATTGACAACTCCGTTATTTTTACATTAGATATATCCTCTGATACAAAAATGCCACGCAATGAGATTTTCAAAATTCAAGAAAAGGTTATAAAGCATATTACGTTACCACTGAAGACTAATTTTGCAAGCTATTTTGATAAAATGAAATATAATGGTATTTCCCCAAGTGCGTTGTCAGATATGAAGCAGGCTATTCGCTTTTTGCAATAATCCTTTTCAAAATATTAATACTGAATATTTGTTTTTAAATAAGCTGAAGTCTATCGACTTATATAAGCCACCCAAATTAATTACGATTGACAATAAAGTGTCTGAAATGAGGTACAGGCATCAAATAATGTTACGTCCGCAAAAATGTAAAGGGGGTAATATTTCCTATAGATTTTCAATTAAGGAAATTTTTGAACTACCAAATGTATATGAAACTTTGCAAAGAGACAAAGTGAGTTAGAAAAACAAAAACATTACAAAATTTTGTAAATGGAAATATTTGGAGAAAAATAAGAGCGAGCATCAAGGAACAGGTCAAATTTATAATTCCTTACTTCTTATATGCAGATGATTTCGAGATTAACAATCCATTGGGACCGCATTGTTCTCCTCTTCTGGCGTTGTATCTGTCATTACCAACAGCCCCAATTGAGTTAAATACAATATTTATAGCTGCGTTGTTTAAGTCGGTCAACATTAAATCTTTAGGGAATTCAATTTGTCTTTTTTAAGCTCGTAGAACTTTTGAAAAAACTCGAAACAGATGGAATTGAGGTAACCGTAAATGACGAACAGAAAAAGAATTTTTTTTGTTTTGGGACTAATATTAGGAGATAATCTTGGTCTTAACAGCATTTTAGGATTTACAACGTCTTTTGCATCAACCTTTTTTTGCAGATTTTGTAAAATTACTAAAGAAATGTCTGGAACATCATACATTGATTATATTGAAAATTACCGAACTGAAAATAATTACCAAGTAGACGTTGAAATGAATAATGTTTCATTGACTGGAATTAAATCAGAGTGTTTATTTAATACGTTAGACAACTTTTCGGTAGTTTCAAATTATAGTGTCGATATTTTACACGACGTTTTAGAAGGTGTCCTTCGATATGACCTATGTCATATTATTTTACATTATATGAACACAAAAATATTTGATTTGGAAATGTTAAATATCAAAAAGTTATGTTTTCAATATGGGGAAATTGAAATGGGAAACACTTTTCCGCCGTTTCAAATAAAGCATTTAAAGAAATTTAACATTAAAGCAACGGCAAGGGAAATACTAACGTTCGTCACATTTTTCCCTCTTATGGTAGGAGATTTAATTCCATTAAATGACCCTGTTTGGACTTTCGTAAAAATTTGTTACAATTAATAGACGCCATTACCCTATCAGAATACACACCAGATGACATTAATTTTTTAAAAGACCTTGTAATTTATCACAACAGGGAGTACGTTATTTTGTTTAATGACACTTTAAAACCGAAGCATCACTTTCTTAATCATTATTGCAGAATTATTGAAGAATCAGGACCCTTGAAATATTTATGGACTTTTCCATTTGAAGCAAAACATAAGACTCTTAAAAGTTATGCAAAGAACATCGCATCGAGAATTAATGTGGTCCAATCCCTATCGATTAAATTTTCATTAAATTATGCAAATTTCTTACAACATTTTCATTTTCCGAATGTAAACGATATTATTACGAGCAAAGCCAAATGCTTAGTTGAAAACTCTTTATTTTTTGAAGAAATAGTTAGATTGATGCCTAATATTAGAGACTCCGAATGCTACTCTTACGTAAAAATTGGAAATGTATTGTTCAAAAATAATTTTTATTTAACTTTAATAAAACCAACTCGATTTTTTCAAATTAAACAAATATTTAAATATGATAATGAAATGAATATCCTATGTGTAGAACTGAATACCCTATATTGTGAACATCTCTTAAGTTACGAAGTAAAAAGTGAGCTAGGGTATAAGATAGTTAAGTAAAATGAAGTACAATGCCCTCCAATTAATTGCCACATATTAAATAATCAATATTATATTAAGCCAAAGTTTTATTTTAAGTCAATCAGAAAATATGTAAATGATGTATAAATAGAGCCTAAGATATTTTTAAGAAAATGTAAAAAAAAACTAAGCAACAGAAAAAAAACTGAAATTGAAAAAAAATTTAATTTGTTAATAAAATATTCCTTGTTTTAATGGTATGCTTTGATAAATACAAAAATGAAATTTCTTGGAGTAAGAAAATATTTTCTTTTTACAAGAAATATATATGTTTGGATTTAGAAAATATTTTCTTCTTATGAGAAACAAGTTTTCTTGGTTTAAGAAAATTATTTCTTGTTTTAAGGACATGGTCTTTCATTTAAAGAAAATAAATTTCTTGTTTTTTGAAATATTTTCTTATTTTAAGAAAAGTATTTTCTTCTTTTATGAAAATTATTTCTTATTTTAAATACCTTTTCTATCTTTTTTCAAGAAATTGATTTTTTGTCTAAAGAAAATAATTTCTTCATTTAAGAAAATAGTTTCTTCATTATAGACAATTTTTTCTTATTTAAAAAAAAATTTTCTTGTTTGAAGAAATAAATTTCTTGTCTTAAGGGTAATTTTTCTATTTTAAAGAAAGAATATATCCCTTTTTGAAGAAAGAAATTTTCTTCAAATAAGGGCGATTCACCTTTAGCTCAAAAATAATGGCGATTTTTCTTGTTTTAAGTAATTTTTTGGCTGGGTGTAGGCAGTGGCGGATCTAGGAATTGGCTAAGGGGGGGGGCTAAGGGCGCTCAAGATTGTTAGGATCTCAATGTGCTTTTCAGAATAGATAGATCTGAGGCCTAGGATATTATATAAAAAGATTTTGCGGTAACATCATAGTGTGTCACCGGATTTCACAAACTTTCCCACACAAAAAACATAGCAAGGCTCTGTCGGAATGGGAAGGGCGAATTGCCACATTACGACCCCAAATCCAGATTTCACCAGCGGCTTCCGTCAACTTAGACTGGGTCGGAAATGATCCCTGTTACATACAAACTTAATACACTCTGTGGACCCTTGGCACAGAGTATAAAAAGGTTTCGGCAAGAGCAAAACCGGGATTCGTTTCGGTTTTATTCCCTAGTTTGAAGGAAAAAATTAAAAAAAAAGCGCCGCAGGCAATTTTTTTTTATAATAGTGCGTGAAAAAGAATTTATAAGTGAGTACCCTGTAGTTCGGGAGGTCGCCAGCCGGCTGGAGAATGTAAACCGGATTCTGGCTCCGGCTGCCGGCCCCCATACCAGCTTTCATACCAGATTTTATATGGGATGTCATGAAATCCGGACACCGCCGCCAGCGGTCAGACAAAAGTGTCCAACCGAGCGGAAGGCTGTTTGAGTAAGCCTTATGGCGGGCGGTATGGACTATACATCGACCAGGCGGTTTTATCACCCAAAAAGACCAAAGGAAAAAAAGTATTTTGTTTTTTTCACTTTCATTTATACATTTGATTCTATACATTACCACCAACCACCGCAACATCACAACACATCTGTAGAATGTGTTGAAAGAACTCAGAATTTTTATTTTTTATAAACATACCTTTACTGGGATTTGAACTCGGGACCGTACGCTTCTCAGTCGAATGCTCTAGCTTAGTGCTATGGTTGCTAAGATCAAAAGCCGAACTAAATGTGCTATATATTTTGACATATTTTATAAAGTTCTCATTTAAAAATTTCTTACCATAAGCGTTGTATACGCACATCTACTTATTTAACTTTAATCAGAAAACGTAAAGATTGTGCATTCGCACTTTAAAACGAGAGCGTAAGTTAGAGTCGGCTCTAACCGACTTCGATATACCCGTTACTCATGAAAAAACATGTTTAACAGTGTTCCCGCCTTCCTAAGTGTAACCATCCAAAAAGTATGCAACATTTTTTAGGGTGGTAGCGGGGAGGGCTTGGGTCACTTTTGCTTATAACTTGAGAACCGTTCATCCGATCTTTATCATTTCTTCGGCAAATCGATTCATTTTGCTAATTACTAACTATCTTTAGAGGTACGAATACTCTATCTTTAAAACTGTAGGATATATAATACTTTTTTTCCAAATTGCGGGGGCGGGAGGGGGCGTGGCCAAAATTTGAAACAAACTTGATCTGCGTGCAGATAAAAAGAAGCATTTGTCCCATACTTGTCAAACCTCTATCTCTTACCATCTCTGATATCTAGGTGTTCATACAGACGGACGGACGGGGGGGGAGAACCAACGGAGGGCAGGAAGGAGAGAAAGGAAAATTAAATCGACTGTGGTGGTGGAGAAAAAAAAATATTTTATGGAAGTGAATATTTCTTCTGTTTCTTACATATATTTTACTTTTTTATATCCTTTTTTTTCTTTTCGTTTAAGGGGTAAAATATATTTTGTTTTTTTTGATTGGGTTTTGTGTTTTTGTTTTTTTTTTGTTCCGGGGGAGACGGGGGGGGGGATAAAAATGTAAATGTAGTAAGAAAAAAAATATAAATAAAAAAATATTTTTTTATTTTTGTTTTTTTTTTTTCCCCTTTTTTTTTTATTTTTTTTTTTTTTTTGGGTAATAAATTTTAATATAAATTTTAATAACGAGTGCAACAAATGAAATGAATTTAATATAAATTTTAAACAAGTCCAACTTCGCGAAACCTGCAATAATAACTTGACACAATGACTTCCATTTTTTCACTGACTTTAATTTTCAATTGCTCTTCTTTTCCATGCTAATTCGCCGCATGAGAGCAGACAGGGCGAAAGTTTACAGAGTGTTTACATAGGGAGATCAGGAGCTGTTATGTGCTGACCCGTTGGGGATATTTTTATTTGCCATTAGCGCGCTATGTCCCGTCTCACAGCTAGGAGTTGGACAAGCACATAACAACCCTTTACAAAGCTTAAATTAATAGTAATATACGCTGAAAAGACCAAACATCGGCCGCGTTGAAGAGTCCCAGATCTTCAAAATGTAGGTAATGGAGCAAGATGATGAATCGCGCGTTTGAAGATACCCGACTTGGTTTTGACAGTAGCGACTCGCACCTTGCCATCTGTGCCAGTAATGGTTCCTACCACAACGCCGAGTAGCCACATCTGTGGTGGCAGATTGTCTTCTCTGATGACGACTATGGTTCCTTCTTTGATGTTGGACGACTCCTTAGTCCACTTGACCCGCTGTTGCAGGCCTAGAAGATAGTCACGCGACCAATCGCGCCAAAACCGCTGTTTTATAGCTGAGACTAGATGCCAACGCTGCAGACAGGTGAGATTGTCATCTGATCTCGACGGAAGAGCTGCAGGAGGCAGTGTTGCGAGGGTAGTTCCCACAAGAAAATGGGCTGGGGTGATGGCCTCACCATCGTTAGGGCTATTGCTATCGGCCGCGATAGGCCGCGAGTTTAGCACTGCTTCCACCTCCACTAGAACTGTTTGCAGCTCGTCTTCCTTCAATAGCGCGTTTCCAACAGCCTTGATAAGAAGGTGCTTCGCTGACTTAACGGCAGCCTCCCACAGGCCTCCAAAGTGAGGCGCGCGTGGTGGGATAAAGACGAATTCGAACTGGCGAGGTGCGCTGAAAGCCATAAGCGCATCCTTGTTGGTCTCGAAATGATTGGCGATATCCTGAAGCATACGTGCGGAACCCACGAAATTTGTGGCGTTGTCGCAATAAAGTTTTTCGAGCGGTCCACGACGTCCAAGAAATCTGGTAAGACATAAAAGGAACGAATTAGAAGTGAGATCTTTTATCAGTTCCAGATGGACCGCCTTCGACGCGAAGCAGACGAAGACTGCGCAGTACATCTTGAGCGGAGCTTTACCACGAATTCCCAATGAAACCCTAATTGGACCAAACAGATCAACTCCGCTAACTCTGAATGGCCGACTACCTAGTAAGCGATCCACAGGCAGATTACCCATGATTTGTGATAACAATCTGGGCTTATAGCGGAAACAATGTACGCATTGGCGAACTACCGCACTGCATTCACGACGGGCGTTTATGAGCCAAATTGATTGACGAAGCAGACCGACCAGAGCACGCGGACCAGCGTGGCAGTTTGTGCGATGCAAGTGCTGAATGTACAGTTTGACAAATCTGTTGCTCTTGGGCATAAGTAAAGGGAACTTGGCGTTATGAGCTAAAGGGGCTTGCAATAAGCGACCTCCTACTCTTAATAAGGATAAGTTGCGCTTGCCAATATGCTCAGTACACACGAAAGGATTCAGTTTTTGGTAGGATGGTTGCAAGACTAATGACTTGCTTAAGCGATCGAACTCGTTTGTGAACGCATCACGTTGCACGACTTGAACGATTGTTAAGAACGACAATGCTAGTTCCGTGGCAGTAGGAACAGAGTGAGTCCAGCAGGCAGACTTTCGACCATCGACAAAACGAGAGATATACGCTACGATACGTATGATTTTTAAATACGATGAAAAATCGTCAACTATTTTGAGAATTGGATTAGGGTTGCAATCCACAACTAGGTGTGCAGTTGCAGTGGTTCGATTTTCAGCTAAAACTTCAGATCTCGATGCCTGTAAGTGAGAGTTTTTTGGCCACTGACTCTGATCAAGCAACAAAAAGGGAGGGCCATTGAACCAGAGCGATTTGTTCAATTCTTTGACGGTGCAACCTCGCGAAGGCAAGTCAGCAGGGTTGACGTCAGTTGGCACATGTCTCCATACAGCATCCGGTGAGAGCTCTTGGATGTCTGCTACCCTATTGGCTACAAAGGTTTTGAGCTTCGATGGATGTGTTTGCAACCAATGCAACACCACTTCGGAGTCAGACCACATAAAAACGTGTTCGACTTTGAAATCAATTAATTTGCGCACGTCACCCCAAAGTTTGGCTAAAAGATGTGCGGCGCACAATTCCAATCTCGGCACCGTTTTAGTTTTCAGCGGCGCTACACGAGATTTGGCTGTTAGCAAGTTGACGAAAACGCCTTCTGGGTTCACCGATCGGACATACAGGCAACAACCATATGCATCTGTAGACGCGTCTGCGAATCCGTGCACTTGGTATGTACCGGTCCGAGTTGTGCCTACGTGTCGAGGAATTTTAATTAAGTCTAGCTCCTCAAAACAGGCTATGACCGCTTCCCATCGTTGAAAGAGAGGATTCGGAATTTGGTCGTCCCAATCGAGTTTGAGGAGCCAAATCTCTTGGATGAGAACTTTGGCGAGCGTAATAATTGGGCAAAGAAGCCCGAGAGGATCGAACAAGCGAGCAGTGAAGGAAAGAATAGACCGCTTCGTGGGTCGGTTGTCCTGGCATAATTCCTGAGTACGAAATCTGAACACATCCTTCTTTGGGCTCCAAGTAAGTCCCAAAGTTTTCGTATCTGCTGAGTCTCCAAGTGAAACGTCTGTATTGTCATTTTGATTATCGCTTAGGTCACAATTTGTTGCCCATTTGGCGAGGACGAAACCAGCAGACTCTAATATGTAAATAACTTCTTCTCGCAGTGACTTGAGCTCTTCAATCGAGTCAGCACCAGACACGAGATCATCAACGTAAAAATCGTTGGCGAGCAATTTAGAGCCTGAAGGGTGAGACACTGCGTAAAGCTCGCTCAGCTGTTGAAGACAGCGAATAGCTAAAAATGGAGCGCTTGCAGTGCCATAAGTGACTGTGTTCAAGCGATAGATTTGTAATGGCTCAGTGTTATGTTCGCGCCAAACAATCAACTGAAAGTCACGTTGAGCTTCGTTTACTATGACTTGCCGATACATTTTAGTAATGTCCGCAGTCATAGCATAAGGACGAAGGCGAAACTTCAAGAGAATAGCATAAAGGCATGGTTGGATTGTTGGTCCCACTAGCAGTAAATCGTTTAACGATAATTGCGAAGTAGTTCTACTAGAGGCATCGAACACACATCTTAGCTTTGTTGAAGCACTGTGCAGCCTGACCACGCACTGATAAGGGATGAAGTAATGCGGGTTGGAAGGTACAACATTGTCAGTTGCCGTCATATGTCCTAGCGCCAAATACTCCTTCATGAAGTCTATGTACATAGATTGGAGCTCTGGATTGGCATTCATCCGTCTCTCCAAGGACAAGAAACGCCTCTTCGCGGTGTCGTATGATCGACCAAGGCAACTAGGGCTGGACTTAAATGGCAAACTGACACTAAATCGGCCCGAAGGCAAACGAACCACAGTATCTACAAAGGACTTTTCGCACAGCGTTTGTTCCGGTGTGTAGAGCTGCGACTTGGACATTTCAGGCACTTGCTCTACTTCCCAGAACTTGCGAACCAACGAATCCAAAGGGCAAGAATCTTGAACCATGCTCAGCATGGAACATGCTTCGGTTAATTGTGGTTGAGTTGTCTTGCAACGCCCAGACACTATCCATCCAAACACAGTATTTTGTAAGGCAGGACCAAAACTGATATGTTTGATTTGTCCTATTTTAAGCAGATCGAAGAAAGTGTCGGCACCAAGCAGCATATCGACACGCTGTGGCTTATGGAATAGTGGGTCTGCGAAAACAATATTATCTGGAATCTTCCAGTCTGCGGTAGTGACCATTTTTTCTGGATGGTACGAGGATATCGATTTGAGAACGATTAAATCAACAACCATTTCAAAGGGTTCACACCGTGAGCTAACGGTTGTTTGAACAGCGTGGCGAGCTGACAACTGAGACTTACCAATGCCTAATAAATTTATGTCGTGTCGATATCTTTTTAACTGCAAGCTTTTCGCCAGCTCTTCGGTTATGAAGTTCACCTGCGAACCTGAGTCTAACAACACTCTAGCTATCTGCTTTTGGCCAGCTTGACCACTGATGTCAACGAGTGCAGTCGCTAGAACAACTTGACTAGCATTATCTGTCTGAGCGTGATTGACAGATGAAGCCTTCAAAGATTGTTGAGCTGGTTGTGGACTAGCGGAAGCGTTTGTAGCTGAATTCAAGCTGTAACGATGAAGAAGAGTATGATGAGGCTTCGAGCAAACTCTACAATGAGCAGCCTTACACGATGATACACTATGCCCATTTCGAAGGCAGTTGATGCACAACGGGAAACCTTTAGCAAACTTAAATCGAGATTCGACCGATGCATTAGCGAACGAGGTGCAAGATTGAATGAAGTGTTCATTCGACTTGCAAAATACGCATTTGTGATTTGGTGGCTCAGCAGTTTGGGCCACAGACAACGAAGTTTTTCCTGTGTTCCGATGCGCACCAGATTTAAGCGACTTTGAGCGACCCAATGTAGCTTCATCAGCAGCAAGATGCTGATATCGCTTGTTCATTGCGTCCTCGCAATCCTTCCATGTTGGAATGGTTTGATAATCTATTTGTTCTTCCCAACGAGCGCGAGTCTTTCTGTCTACCTTGGACATAACAATATGTATTATCATTGCATTCGCGATTTTGGTGTTATCGCCAATTGAGAGCAACGACTCGTAGATCGCCTTGACCGTATCGATTAAGGATCGCAATGCTACTGCGGACGGACTCTGAATGACGGGAATGTCAAAAAGACGAGCAATACTTTCAAAAAATATCAGACAAGGGTTATCGTAAACGAGATTCAGAGCAGCTAATGCTTTGGAGTAATTGGTGTCAGTGACCTGGTAAGCCTTCACTGTACCGAGCGCCTCCTTTTCCAAGCACGACAAGAGGTGATTGAATTTCTCAACGTTGGATAAAGTGGGGTCATTGTCGATAAGACTTGTAAACAAACCTATAAAATTTTTGAAGTCTGCATAATTGCCTCCAAATTTTGGCAATTTCATTTGAGGCAATTGCCTGCTGTGCGAAGAAGATGCAGCCGTTTCTAAATTTTTAGATGCACTTTTTGATTGAGGGAGAATTTTAGCTGACATCATGCCAGCCTTCGCTAAAATGCATAACTCCTCGAGCTCTTCGCGAGATGCCAAATTTTGACTTGTGCGTTCCACTTGTTGTTGAAGATCGAACGCTTTTTCGATGTACTTGTTTAAAACATCCAAGCGACACTGTAATTCATGAGCTTCGATTGCATTAACTTGCTTTCGAAAAGATTTGTTAATCCGCGTAATATCTGCTTTAACTCGTTCGAGGTGCTCAAGTGCAACAACTGTGTCGACTCCATCTTCTAGCACTGACGATGGCTGAGACCCGCGTTTTTTTAAACCACCCATTTTCAACTGAGACTTTTCGCGTTTAGCAAATTGGCTTAGCTGCTGAATTTACTGCAAGTCCCTAAGCCTAATGTGATGTTATGCCAACCCAATGTTGAAATAAGCAAGTTACGAATTGAATAAATTTCTAGCGCGTACGAGAACTGGTCACGCCTACCAAAGAAAATGAAATAAGAATCAGCAAAATGCTTTTCAGCAACGACCACCAAGAAAACCGCCGAAATGTTAGTTCAAAGAGAGTCAGAGAGAGAATCGTGGAGTAGCTTTGCAATAGCGAGTGCCGAACAACTGTAAATTTTAGCTGCGCAGCTGCTGCACTCCAACAGATCAAAAGGGAATAACGGTTAACCATGTACTTATGTGCGTACGTATATAGATGTGTGTGCCGTTATTGCCGATAACGGTGTACATATGTCTGTGAGACTTAACTTCCAAACGAATATGATGAATTTAATCAGGTGTAGGTAGCCAGCGACTACTGTATTTCCATATAGGTCATGTATGTATTTTACTCCAGATGAATCGACTAGGTTTTATTATGTAGAAATACCAATGAGCTGCCGAGGATGCAAATGTAGAGTATAAAACTGTCGAGGTTATGTTTTGGGTGCAGCTATAGAGCTGCTGATGTGTACATATGTATAAGTACAGCACATGTATTGCCAACGAGGTGATGTATGTTTAATGTACATACAAGTGTGCAGCTTCAATGCTGCCGAGGTGTGTATAAATGCAGCACGTGGACTACCAACGAATTGATGTATGTTTGATGTACATACATGTGTGCAGCTACAAAGCTGCCGAGATGTGTAGGTGCAATGTATAAATTGCCGACGAGGTTATGTGTGTAATGCAGCTTCTATTCATGTGTATACGTATGTATGTATGTCGCTGCCAGCAACGAATTTTTATTAAGACAATTGCAGCTAATACATACGTACATGTGATGCTGCTGACGACGAGTGGTGTGTGTGTGTGTGTATGGTGTGCTGATGCCGGTTACATGTGCTTGTACATAAGCCACCAATTGCACAGGCATTTGCAATTTCTATGTGCTGTTCGCTTACCAAACTTCCAATACATACATGGGCGCATGTGCAGCGGCAGTGTATGTATGTATGTGTGGGGCCTCTCTGAAAATATAGAGACTCCACTGGCAATGTGCAGGCGGGCATCCACTCCAAGCGACAAACAAAAGGCCAACTTCTTAATGCAGGGTCCAACCGGGGGCGCCAAAATGTTTGCTCCAATAGCAAATGAAATGAATTTAATATAAATTTTAAACGAGTGCAACTTCGCGAAACCTGCAATAATAACTTGACACAATGACTTCCATTTTTTCACTGACTTTAATTTTCAATTGCTCTTCTTTTCCATGCTAATTCGCCGCATGAGAGCAGACAGGGCGAAAGTTTACAGAGTGTTTACATAGGGAGATCAGGAGCTGTTATGTGCTGACCCGTTGGGGATATTTTTATTTGCCATTAGCGCGCTATGTCCCGTCTCACAGCTAGGAGTTGGACAAGCACATAACAACCCTTTACAAAGCTTAAATTAATAGTAATATACGCTGAAAAGACCAAATTTTCTGTGCACACTCTGGTATTGCTGTACGCATCGGTCTGGCGAATGGTTATCCTTAACAGACTTGCCGGATGGTCAACGCAAATGGCCATTCCGATGGTTGTCCCAAATTGCTTAGCGGATAGCTGACAATTTCAAGTATAAGTTCTGATATTGCTGTGCGGATCGGTCAGTCCGATGTTTACCGTTAGCCGAATGCCGGATGGTTATCCGAAAATGTGCTGGCCTATGGCTGTTCCGAAATAGCCTGGCGGATGGTTGGCATATTATGTATAACCTTTGATATTGTTGAGCCGATCGGCCTGTCCATTGGGTTACCCTTAGCTGAATGCCGGGTGGTAAGTGGTTAATGGCCTGGCCGATGGCAGTCCCAAAAACGCCTGGCGGCTGGCTGACAATTTGTGTGCGAACGTCTGGCGTTGCTGTGCTGATCGGCCAGTCCGATGGTTACCCCTTAGCAAACAGACGGATGGTTGACTTAAATTGTATGAGCGTCTGGGGGTACTGTGCCAAACGGGTCACCGGATGCTTTGCTTTTGGCAGCACCCGACACAAAAAAAAACTACAGGGTATCTACAAACTGCTCAAACAATAAACATTGAAAAATTTTGCAGGATGTCTAGGGCATATTTTAAAATTTTACCTTCAAGTATAACAATTAGGGTTTTCACGTCAAATTGGTTGTCGGGTTTTTTAGTTCCGACGAACCGGACCATGAACCGGACCTCAAATATTTTTGACTCCTCGAACCTGAACCCGAACCGGACCACTTTTTAGATAAATTCGGTTCGGTTCAACAACTTAAGTAGTTTCTTCAACGACACATCTATATATATAAAAGAGTTCAACCTGACTGACTGACTGGTGACCGTCGCACAGCCTAAACCATAAAAGATAGGAAGATGAGATTTTCACAGTAGTTTTATCTCATGCTGAAAGTGAGTACTAAGAACGGATTTTGGAAAATTCTATCGGGAAATGTGGAAAATTCGCGGAAAACTGTTGTATGAAACTTTTTTGTTTTTCATCCGATCAAGATTAAACTTATTTTCAAAGATCTATATGAAAATTCAACAACAACTGCATACCAATCTTCCGGAAAATTCACCTCCACTGGGTGGAAAGTGGGTGGTCAAGGTTGTATGGGCGAAACTTTAATTGCCAGTGATTAGCTCCAAACTCATTTTCAAAATTACACATACTAAGAAATAAAAAAAAAGACTTTCAAATTTTTGAAAATCTATCCCCAAAGTCGGAAAATTCACGGAAAACTGTTGTATGAAACTTTTTTGTTTATTATTCGATCAGATTCAATCTCATTTTCAACGATGTATATGAAAATTCAACAATAAGTGTGTTCCAATTTTCCGGAAAATCCCACCCGAAAAAGTCGGAAAAGCGCCGGAAAAGTTTGTATGGTAAACATTTGATTTTCATCCGATTGACTTGAAACTTGGTTCGCAAGCATAGTACGCAAAATATTCGACACGTGTTTTCCCGATTTCGGAAAATCCGCCCACGAGGAAAATGGCTGGAAAATTCTGCATGCAAACAACTATTTTTCATCCGATTGGCTTGAAATTCGGTTTGTTATAGTAGAATACGAAATAGTTTGAAATGTGATTTTCCGAAGTTGGAAAACTCGACTTGACGGTCGGAAAATTGCCGGAAAATTCTGCATGAAAAAAAACTATTTATCATCAGATTGGCTTGAAACTCGGTTTGAAAGGACAGAATACGAAATAATTTAAAATGTGATTTTTCAATGTCGGAAAATCCGCCCCCAGGCGTGAAAATGCCCGGAAAATTTGTAAGGTAAAAATGAAAATTCATTTCCGAATTTTCATTTTCCGATTTTGGAAATAACGCCGGGATGTGGGTGGGATGTGAGAGGGCTATGGGTGGGATGTGGGTGGGATGTGGGCGGGAAGTGGGTGGGATGTGGGCGGGAAATGGGTAGGATATGGGTGGAATGTAGGTGGGAAGAGTATGGGATGGGGGCGGGAAGTGGGAGGGATGTGGAGGGATGTGGGTGGGATGTGGGCGGGAAGTGGGACGGATGTGGGAGGGATGTGGGTGGGATGTGGGAGGGATGTGGGTGGGATGTGGAGGGATGTGGGTGGGATGTGGGAGGGATGTGGGAGGGAAGGGGGAGGGATGTGGGTGGGATGGGGGCGGGAAGTGGGAGGGATGTGGATGGGATATGGAAGGGATGTGGGCGGGAAGTGGGAGGGATGTGGATGGAATGTGGGCGGGATGTGGGAGGGATGTGGGTGGGATGTGGGCGGGAAGTGGGAGGGATTTGGGTGGGATGTGGGCGTGAAGAGGGAGGGATGTGGGATGGATGTGGGTGGGATGTGGAAGTGATCTGGGCGGGATGTGGGCGAAAAGTGGGTGGGAACTGGGGGAATTGGGTGTAGAGTGGGTGGGAGTTGAAGGAAAAACTCATCAGCAAAGTTCGATTTCTGGGTTCTGTGGTGTATTATTATATCTAATATTGTTTGGTTCTATACTGTTGAAAGCGCAGCGAAGCGCGTCGGGTTATTTGCTAGTACAATATAGATATATAGAAATTCCTTGTAATCTGACTATCATTCAAGAAGTTCAAGAAGAGAAGTCAAGAAACGAATATGGATCGAGCATTAGAACTTTTAAATGACAACTGTAGGGCATAAAAGGAATGCAACTATGAAGAATATAATGTTGATGAAGGTTGCTAATGTGCTCCAAAAGCATTTCTTGATTTGGACGATGACCAAGTTAACTTGGAGTTCGCACACTTCTCCGTATTAACATTATATGAAATCTTTGCTTATTAAAAAATTGAATTGAAATTGAACTCGGTTGAGTTAGGTTAACAAAATATGCGAACGTTTACTAACTATTAAAGATTTTTTAATTCAGAGTACTTTAAAAGAGATCATCCTAAAAACATTTGATAGTTCAAAATATCTTTTCATTGCTGCAGCCAAAATAATCTTCTTTAAAGCTACAGGACTCACAATTACTAGCAAGTGATTTTTACTCCGCTTGCTTTTCATTACGAGCAACTGTTCTGAAATTTTTTGTTTATTACTATACTCGTTCGATAGACGTTCTTTTATTATGAGCTAAGTACCAACAAACCCAAGATTTCAAACTTGGTTAACTTCACATTTCACATTACAGACATGCTGAAGCTCCAAAAAGAAATTCTTGATGAGAGTTTTAAATGAATCAACAAAGAGAAGTTTTTAAGCAGTAGAAAACAATAATCAAATATTAATATCAAATCTGTAAATGATGTTATAGATTCCTTCGACTATTGTCCAATACATCGACAAATGTTTTAAAATTTTGAAAAGGTGAAAAAGACGACTTAAAAAATATTGCGTTAACTATACTTGCTATTCCAGCAACTCAGGGATCAGTTTAACGCATAGCTGTTAAATTGCGATTACGATTAGTAATCAATTACATTACTTTTTAAAAAGAATTGTAATGATTATATAATCCCCTTGGTTAAAAATATTATATTACTAATTGATTACTTTCAAAAATAATCAAAAATAATCGGGATTATTTAGGATTACCAAAAAATAATCAAAAGTAATCAAAAGAATAAATTCGACTACTTTACAAGATTATTTTTGAATATTTTGATTATTTAACAAAAAAAGGCGTAGCCAGATTTGTGGCCCTCAATGATTTTATATAGCACTTTTAGCTGCCTACTGAACTTGTCGGAAATGGCGTAGAGGTTAAGGCCTATGACTGAAAGGCAATGAGTCCTAGGTTCAAGTCCCAGTTTGGGACATGCATTTTTTTTTTTTTTTTTTTTTGTAATCTAGAATTTTAAAACAATTGCATTAGCTCCCGCTATTGAAATGATTATTGTAATGTTTCCAAGAAGTGTGCACCACATAGAAGAAATCATCTCCGTCCCTATAAAATATATGACGAGCATGACGAGCTGAGTCGATTGACCTTTGTCTGTCCGTCCGATATCCTATAAATTATAAGATCTACTGACTGAGGTAGCTACTAACTAGGGTTGAATCTCGCCTCGGACGATCTAACAAAAAAGTTTTTTTACGGTAGAAAAAGGCTAAACCTTAAACTTCAGGTCGATGAACCGCCGAGCCATTTCATACACTTTGAGATGAGCGTAATTAGCCAATTGTTTTAAAATTCTAGATTACAAAAAAAAAAACGAGAAAGGCAAAGCTAACTTCGTCTGTACCGAAGTTTTGATACACTTGAAATAGCTAGTCTCAACGGTTAGCGACTTCGACCAAACTTCGCAGATCAGATTAAAAACATTACATATTACCCCTGACCGTGTTTGAGAGCAGTTATATTGAGAGCAAAACAGTTTTTCTCACTAAAATCCATTTTCCGACCGAACATTTGTATGGCAGCTACAAGAAGTAGTCATCCGATCCGGTCGGTTCCGACATATTAGCAGCGTGCAGTAAAAAGAAGACTTTGTGCAAAGTTTCAGCTCGATAGCTCCAAAACTGAGGGACTAGTTCGCGTAGAAACAGACAGACGGACAGACGGACGGACGGACGGACGGACGGACAGACGGACAGACGGACAGACGGACGGACAAAGCTTAATCGACTCAGCTCGTCATGCTGATCAAGAATATATATACTTTATGTGGTCGGAGATGATTCCTTCTATGCGTTGCAAACTTCTGGGCAAAATTATAATACACTTTTCAAGTGTATAAAAAAAACATATCAACAACCGAGAACGGTGAACCTAGGACTCATTGCCTTTCAGTCATAGGCCTTAACCTCTACGCCATTTCCGACAAGTTCAGTAGGCAGCTTAAAGTGCTATATAAAATCATTGAGGCCACAAATCTGCTATGCCTTTTATACACTTGAAAAGTGTATTATAATTTGCCCAGAAGTTTGCAACGCATAGAAGGAATCATCTCCGACCACATAAAGTATATATATTCTTGATCAGCATGACGAGCTGAGTCGATTAAGCTTTGTCCGTCCGTCTGTCCGTCTGTCCGTCCGTCCGTCTGTCCGTCTGTCTGTTTCTACGCGAACTAGTCCCTCAGTTTTGGAGCTATCGAGCTGAAACTTTGCACAGAGTCTTCTTTTTACTGCACGCTGCTAATATGTCGGAACCGACAGGATCGGATGACTACTTCTTGTAGCTGCCATACAAATGTTCGTTCGGAAAATGGTTTTTAGTAAGAAAAACTGTTTTGTTCTCAATATTACTGCTCTCAAACACGGTCATGGGTAATATGTAATGTTTTTAAGCTGATCTGCGATGTTTGGTCGAAGTCTCTAACCGTTGAGACAAGCTATTTCAAGTGTATCAAAACTTCGGTACAGACGAAGTTAGCTTTGCCTTTCTCGTTTTTTGTTAAATAATCAAAAATATTCAAAAATAATCTTGTAAAGTAGTCGAATTACTTTTTTGATTACTTTTGATTATTTTTGAATATTTTTTGGTAATCCTAAATAATCCCGATTATTTTTGATTATTTCTGAAAGTAATCAATTAGCAATCGAGTAAAACTAAAAAATAGTCGTAATGTAATCATTACTTTGCCTTTAAAAAAATAATATAAATATGTAATGTCTTTAGTATCATCAAAGAAGAATGCTAATTAATTTAAACCAAGCGGTTCTCAAAAGTTATTAGTGTCAGCTAATGAATTTGATAATTAAACCATTTTTTGACCTGAAGAATATTATTTAAAACAATAAGTGTTAATAAATCGAAATTATTCTTTTATGTTCAAGCGAACCGAGGTTCGAACCAAAACCCTAGGTTCAGGGGGTTCCGTGAAAAACACCCGCGAACCGAACCTAAAGCTTACAAGGGGTTCGAACCCCCGGACCGAACCTACTGTAAAATTTTAGAGGTTTGCAGCCTTGCTCAAAAGTATCTTTTCTTTTTTTATTTTATTTTTTCTAGAAGATAGCGAAGTGTTGACCAACACAGAAAATTATATTCAACCAGTTAATCTCATGACCAGGGACTGGGCTGGTGATGTCAGCAACCCAGTTGACGTGAAAACCCTAAATAATTTAAATAGAAAAAAGTCGTACAAATAAATATTTAAAATGGGGGTCGTCATATCCTCAGTCCTCAGTAAATATGGAATTCTCAAACAAGTGACATTTCGTCTGCAATTTCTTAATTTTTTTCAAAAAATACATCGAAAGATGATTCATTTTTTCTTGTTTAAAAACAATTCAATCACATTGGCGACGTGAGCACAGGCTGGTGAAAAGTTCTGGAGCCTTAGAGTTCTACTGAGTCCTCAGAATTGCAGCATTGATGGCAGTAAAAACATGGAAAGAGATCAGAAACTCCGCTTTTTTTCAATTTTGATGATGCCTCGCAGTCTCATTCTTAAACTTTACTAATGCTCCAATATACATATAAAGCAGCAACTCAGCGAGTGTGTACACTCATTCATGTTTTTCATGCAAACAATCGTTCTCATCAATCAACAACTGTTCGCTTAGTGACGCAAGGTGAAGAGAAGATAGGAATCGATTAGAATGAATCTTCGCGCAAACTATTGCCACGTATAGAATAACGGGTTATCAAAATTAGATCAAATATTTCACCGTATTTTCAACGATCGGTCGTATTTTTCAACCCATATTCCAACGTTCTTCGTTTGTAGATACTTTTCACTGCTGATGCCTTTTTGAAACAATCTAAATATTTGCATCTTTTTCTAAAATTCTTGATTACTAGAAATATTTTGATCTTTGCATATATTGGGTGAATTAAGACATTTAGGGGCCTCTAGGCCCAGCTTCCTCTGGATCCGCTACTGGGTGTAGGTATGTAATTTCTTGCATAATTTAAATTAAACAATTTAAAAAATAATACATACATACATATATATGCAAAGACATTGTATCTCAAATAAAAATTGATACATACACACACAAATATGCACAATCTGCTAACATATGTTTGTACTCACCGATTTTTAGAATTCCACTAATTTCATTGCGGATGGTTGAAGCCTTTGATTTCACAAGGCTTCGAATGTTTTAACGATTTATGGAAATTGGCTTTTCAACGCATTACATATCGGCTCCAAGAATTTTCTTGAAGCCAGAGTCTTCGAAAATTTTTAGGGGCCGCCCATTTTTGTGACCATTTCTATACATACGCGTCCGTAGCTGGTCTTCACCAATTTTAGTTTTATGAATGCTTGTTCTATCTGTAAGAATTTATTCATTGTTGGCTGTTGATCAATTTTCTTCTGCCGCATTTTTTTTTTTTTTTATTTACTTCGGCTATTTTTTATGATGCCGCTGAATGTGCCGGAGCAGAGTTGGTCCCGTGACGTCCCGTCATTCCAAATCCGCATTCATTACACACACTTTTGTCGTCCTTTTTTATATATGTATTTATAATGTTCAAAAACTGGATTCGAAGCCATGTTGCGCAGGTAAACAATTGAGCTTTAAAATGGCGTGTCTGTCGGCTAATCACAAATAAGACGAATTCGAACAACGCACGACAATGATTGAAAAAGGCAAAGTAAGGCAAAGTCAGAGAGCGTTCTCTCTATCTGCTTCAGCTTGCAAGTCTATAATGTGTTGTTTTCATCTTTTGTCTCTTTTCTTCTTATTATTTTATCATGGCGACGCGTCAGTGCGACTCGTCGCTGCTGCAGTTATCTGCAAAGCAATGCATAGAAATGTGCCCGTACCGGACGAGACACTCAAAGAAAAACAGAAAAAATGTGCCCGTTGCCGACTACTAAATGTGCATATATTATGTATGTACAATGTACATTGTACATACTAGGTTAACTTTTGGGAATATATGCACTGCAAGTTAAAGCGTTTGCATCTATTTTGTATGTACTCACATATTTGGTTGATAACGAAAACCCGCCGGCGGGTTTTTTGCGCCAAAATCATGCACTCATACATACATATAACGAAAGGACGCTTACGCATGTTGTCCGTGTGGGCGCGTAAATCAATTTAGTGCAGAGAGGAAAGAGAACCCGATTTCTGTTTGTGTGTGAGTGGTCGTTGGCATAAGCAATTTGTTGTTGCATTCGAGTTTGCGAGAGACATCGGAGAAGAGAGAGAGAAGAGAGGCACCTATGATGTTGTTGTTGCAGGTCTGAGCGCGGCAACAACAAAACACAGAGCCCGCATATGAATTTGTTTTTGCTTTTTGTTGGCTTATGGCATGCGTAAAGTCTATACGCGCAGGCTATTCCTTTGCGTACGACAACAACACATGCGTGCATTGCGGAATGGCTGTGGGCACCCCTGATTTAGTGTTTTAATCGGCCACACCGTTGCCAAATATGTATGAAATATGTGAAGTGTAAGTGTGTTTGTATTTTGACATAAAAATGTGGGAATAAAAACAAAACCAAGACTAAAGTCCGAAAATATGTATGTGTGTATATACGAGAACATCGTTGCAAATGGAATTGAAACATATGTATGTATGTATGTACATTGTACATTGTGAAGTTAAACATGTATGTATGCTCGGTTACTAGATCAAATGGCTCGCATTAATCGAATTTAACCTTATGTTCAAAGCAATTTATATAAAAAGCCATACAAGCTTAGTGCAAAGCACAATAGTTTTACTATAATATCTATAGATTTCCAATATTTTCATGTTCACGTCTTTAAAAATAGCCTTTAATTTTGTGAACCGAACCTAATTTTTGAAAAAGTGGTCCGGTTCGGGTTCAGGTTCGAAGACTCAAAAATTTTAGGGGTTCGGTTCATGGTCCGGTTCGTCGGACCCAAAACCCGAACCGAACCGGTTCGAAGGGGTTCGGTTCAGGACCGGTTTGCAGCCTTGATCAAAATACAAGGATCCAATTTTGAGATCGAACATCGTAAAGGCAGCCAAAATGTAGTGGCAGACGCGTTGTCTCGTGCGTTTGAAGAAGATATTGCCTCGCTAGCGGTGGATGTTTATCCGCAAGTTGTCCTTGTTTCAGAGCAATATCTTCAGTTAAAAGATGACCTAATTAAAAAGAATTTGCCAGATTTTCAGGTCGTAGATAAATATATCTACTATCGAGCATGCAAGACGCTGGCAGTAGTTGGAAACCAATGGTTCCCCTTCAGCTGCGCCATCAATGATTGCAGCGGTTCACAGCAACCAACGTCGGCTCTAATTTGTGTGCCTCTGAACGTATCCGGCGCAACTTATTGGCCAAATATGGTGGTGGAGGTACGCGAGTACATTCGAAAATGTGAGATTTGCCAGACAACCAAACATCCTACAAGCACACTTAAGCCACTATGGGCTCTCAATCGTTCAGCGAGAGGCCACTTTCAAAAACTTTATGTGGATTTTATTGGTCCATTTCAAGAACCAAACATGGCAACGTAGGAATATTTATCATTTTAGATCACTTTACGAAATTTACTTTTCTCGAACCAGTTAAGCGTTTCACATCTAAAATTATTGTTAAGCTGCTGAGAGAAAATATTTTTAAATACTCATATGTTTACGGGAGCATATTCTCCACAGTCTAACGCTGCTGAACGCGTTAACAGATCGATCAACGCAGCGCTGAGGGCATATGTGCGGTCAGATCAGCGCAACTGGGATTTGTACATAAGCAGCATAAATTGTTCTTTAAGGAATACGGTGCACCAGTCAATTGGAATTGCTCCATATCTCGCTGTTTTTGGACATCATATGATAACACACGGTCGAGACTAAAAGGTCTTAAGAAATTAAGAGATGCTTTCTGATAACTCATGCAGGCTTTCAAGAGCCGACGAGTTTCCAAAGATTCGATCGGCTATAGCGAAAAATGTAGAAAAAGCGTATAAAACAAACCAAAAGACATATGATTTGCGCACTCGCACAAGAACATTTAAAATTGGCCAAGAAGTTATAAAACGTAACTTTTCACTGAGTAACCAAGCTGCCAATCTCAATGCTAAACTAGCACCAGTTGGTGTGAGAGCGCGAGTAAAACTAAAATTAGAAAATTCGTTATACTTGCTGGAAAATGCTACTGGAAAGGAAATTGGAGTTTTCCACGCAAAAGATATTTGGGAATTTAACTCATAACACCCTTTTTTCAGCTCTATTCATTAGTCTACTAGACTATGATTAAATCTGATGGTATGAGGGTGCAGAGATTCGCTAAAAGACAAATTCGAATCTCATGGTCCCCAGTGTAAGCAGAGCTTCCACTCGATATCGGAGCTAATTAAGTTCAAGGCCCAGGGCCATTTGAAGGTCAAGCTAATGCAGCTGAATAGCTTACAAAAAAGCTTTGTTCCTCGTGGTCGGCCGAAGAAAAGTTCTAAGTAGCACATCACTTGCTATTGAAATCTAACAGCGCACAGACGCATCTGCTTAGATAAAAAGTTTTCTCAACAAACCACGTTTTTTGGATTAATTCACATACAATTTTTTTAGTGTTTAACCACCCCTGCAATTTAATAATTATTAAGTGCAGCAGCAAGTGACATACTCAACAAGTGCTTTGCTACGTGACAGTGGTACGTGTATACATATGTATAAGTGAAATTTAATGATAACCCCGAAATTTTTTTCTCCAGAGCCCTTCTCCGGTCCCGATAAGTGTGCTTTGAGCCACCTACGGATCCTCAAAGCTACTGGCAGCAGAATAGCCTGTGCTTAGCCATTAATTGGCATTCGCTACAGTTTTTGTCCCCCAAGTTTTGGCAGACGTCTTCAGCGGCAGCATTTACATAACCATAGTGGGTTTCAGTGACCTCTGTTGGTTCATCTAGCAGCCGCCACAGCGCTGACACCCCCATCGGTAACGCATCTATACTGCTCGGACATCTATCGTGGCCTTAAACGCCTTCATTGGGCCTGCCGAGAACTTCATCGGCTATTACTATCATTGTGCCATTTCTTCCTAATGGCTAGGCTAAGTACTTAATTAAAGTTGAAAATTTTCTAAACAGTAATGCCCTTTATCAACGTTAACTAATTTTTGCCTTTGCCTTCGACTAGGTACAATGGTTTGGGGAGGCCAGCCAAGACGATATCTAATACCTACATATCATGCCTTTCATCATTCCCACAACAGTTCTCTTCAGCTGCGATCGCCTACGTCATCAGGCCTGCTGACATCGGTGGACTCAAGCGTAAGTATACCCTTTTTACTCTACGAGTAACGGGTATAAAAAGGGTAAAAGCTAAAGTTGCTTTATATGTATGTAACAGGCAGAAGGAATCATTTCCGACCATATAAAGTATATATTCTTCTTGATCAGCATCAACAGATGGAGTATTTTACTTTCCGTCTGTCCGTCCGTCCGTCCATCCGTCCTCCTTTCTTATTAATACCAATTTAGAAATTAAAATAATTTATATTATGGGAAAATCGTTTGTCTTTTTTTTGTGAGTTATTTAAATATGGAGTTTTTGTTTTGTTTTTTTTGGCATAAATAAATACATATTTTAAAAAGTTTCTCTAAACTGATTTAATTTGTTCATCTAATCAAAATGAAACATCGCCTACCCCTTAGGGTAAGATAACTGTAAACAATTACCCCCCTCAGTTTTAAAACTCGTTCTCTGTCTCTCAGATAACTAACGGTTATTTTAGGACGTTCAAACTGCGCAGCCGCAGAGAGAGAGCTAGCTAAAGCTGGCAAAAGCTTGCGTTTTTAAATCAAAACATTATTTTGCACCTCCCTCCCCCCTCCACCCCTTAGTACTCTGGCTCTCCACCAACTGTCGGTTCGTTGTTATTTGTTTCCATTTGAAGATTTACATATACGTAGAGAGGAGAACATTTGATTGAATTGTTATTGTTATTTGACTCTATGTATGTAGTTGGGTTTTGTGTTTTTTGATTTTTTGTTGTATGCTTTTTGCGGCCATTTGTACAAGTGCACCATTTAGGCCAAATAGTAGAAAATTCCATCGTCTGTGTATGTGTGTGTGTGTGTTTCCATTGACTTGAATAAATAACGAGCAGTACGTGAGTTGACTTGGCCAGTCTTCGTATTTTGTTGTTTGTCTTCTGCCATGTGGATCTAGATGCCACTTTTTTTCTGGTCAGCATAGTTGGGCCAGTTAATGGCTGAGTGGCCACCGCAATAGCCTTGACCTACTCAGAATTGAATTTTGTTCAGAAATTGTATATATTTGCATATTATGGCCTTCACACACACACACACACAATGCTTGTCAAATGCTGCTCATTGTAAAATAAGTGACAACAAACCACTTGAGAGTACTCCATTCGACTTTTTTTCTCCCCCAGCCCTTTGTCGTGCACTCATCCATGGCCATAATGCAAGCCTGGTCGCAAAAGTTGAAGTGTCACAATCACAATTACTGGCAAGTGTCAGAGCCAGGCAGGAAGGCAATTGACATAATTAGTTGAGTCTCAGTCTCAGAATGTGTGTGTGAACTGCGTTGTGTGTCCGTGTTGATTAGTCAAGCCAGCCGGTGGGGGCAAATAAACAAATAGATGGGGTCAAACGAAAGCAAGGAATGTGAATTGGAAATTGAAGGTGACAGCCTAATTTGATTAAATGGAATGTTAAGTCTGCTTTGAAGTGTTACTGTTTAGTGCCCATAAGTATGCAACAGACTTTGTAATGGCAACAAATTTGCTGTTCCAAAATGCCAACAAAGTGGCACAAACCTTCATATTGTTTGTGTACTTGCCCTAGTTTGCTGTTGCATTTGGCTTGCACTTACACGAAAAGTCCTGCTCCGAAACTCCTGCCACATCCTCTGTTGTTCGCTTTAGCATTCGTGTCTCGGACATGAATTACGTTTACCGACAATTAATTTCAAGTGAAAATGTGCTAAAACTTTTAATTGGGCAGCCAAGTGGCTGGCAGAGAGAGAAGCCATAAAAATGTCGACAACATGCCAGGGAAATTTTACTGCAGCAGGTGCTGCACAGCCAGAGCCAGTAAGGAAAACGTTTACCTGATTAGAAGGCGACGGAAAAGTGGTGCATTTAATGAAAGCAAAACATATCATTGTTACTCACTAAACACCATCCCGATCCCGATCCCAATCCCGATCCCATCGCTATTGTTTTCCTTTCGGCAAATGCAAATTGTCGCTGGCCCGCGGACATTTCAACTCTGCACCTTTTGTTTGCTCGCTCTTTCAGCCATTTGAAAAATATTTGCTTATCAAATTACGCACAGCGACTGTTAAATTGCAGCAGTCGGAGTTCACAATTCAAAGCAAACAATACGGAAAAAAGAATGGGTTATGCGCCACTATGGAAGCCAACACCCCAACGCATTTCCTCCTGGTGCAGATTTTTACGCCTCGTTGCACATTTTCAAATGTTTTTCAGCTCGCAGCTGTTTCAGTTTTAATTAGTCAACGTTGGCAAACTGAATCGAGGCTTGAAAAATCTCTCAAGAAGTTGTCAAGTGAAGTAAGTTCAAGTGTTTGAGATTACTTGAGGGATTTATGCAAAAACCCGATTCCTTTGTGTCGGTAAAGAAGTTTACTCGGTGACTCACAAAAAATATTGAGAAACTTTTTTCATAAGGATGGCTTTAAAATAATAACTCGAAGAGTTTTGTCACAATGTTGAATGATGATTATGAAGGTTTATAAAGGCTCTACACAATTTAGTTGGGGGAGGAGTAAGCTTATTATTGTATTCTTATTTTTCTTTAGCTCTTATACAGTAATAATAAGAACAACACAAATGAAAACTGGATTCGGTCCATAATATTGTTTGAATAATTTTTATACTCTGTACCAAAGGTACACATATGTAACAGGGAGAAGTAATTATTTTCGACCCTATAAAGTATGTATATTTTTAATCAGCAACAGCAGCAGAGTCCATGTAGCCATGTCCGTCTGTCAGTCTGTCCGTATGAACAAACACATTTCAGAAATGGTAAAAGATACAGGATTGCCATGTAGGGGACAAATGCTTCTTAAACTAGCAGGCAGATCAAGTTTACACAATTTTGAATTTCTAGCTTCTAGTTTATTAATCAAGTTTATTTATCGATTTGGTGAACGACAATCAAGTTATGAGTTTAGCTTTGCTCTGAAATTTTGAAGAAGGTTCGGTTTGTAATCTAAAGGCTAACCCTAATTTAACAACCCGGTTTTCTTGAAGCAAAGGTTTTAGAATGAACTTTACAACTTTTGAGAATTGCCAAGTTTAAGTGAATAAGCATTATAACTGCACGGAGCAGAAAGATCACTGATAACTGAGTTGCTTGAACTGCCAGTATAGTTAACGCAATATTTTTTAAGTCCTCGTTTTTTTCACCTTTCGAAAATTTCAAAACATTTGACGATGTATTGGACAATAGTCGAAATAATCTATAACATCATTTACAGATTTGATATTTAATATTTGATTATTGCATTCTACTGCTATCAAAAACTTATATTCTTCCCAATCAGAATTCGATTCATTTAAAGGTGAATTTGAGCCCGAACCGAACCGGTTCTAAAGGGTTTTTAACAACCTTCTAATTGACAAGTGCAAGGTCAGCTTAAGCAATGACTATTCTATGCCGAACAAATATTTCCTTCAATTCAAGAATCGCCCAAATTTTTGGATTATTTACTAAGAAGGGAGTTGCTGCTGTTGGCGAAGGGATGCTCTCTAGCAGAAATAATTTCTCGCTCTGAAACTCACGTTGTTCACCCCTATGTACTAATGTTTTTTCGTTTTTTTTTGGCAGTCAACGCACAAAAATGTTGTTCTGTTTTTTAGAATAACCTTTATTTTTATGTTTATAATACTCTAATTTAACCAAGGCTGCAAACCTCTAAAATTTTGCAGAAGGTTTGGTCCGGGGGTTCGAACCCGTTGTAAAACTAAAGATTCGGTTCGCGGACCGGTACTTGGAACTCCTGAACCCAAGGTTTTGGTTCGATCCTCGGTTCACTTGAACAACAACTTGAACAGAATAGTTTCCGTTTATAAATACTAATATGTTCAAATAATATTCAATACTCCAATAATGCTACTGTAGTTATCAAATTCAATTAACTTTTACAACTTTTGATCACTGCTAAGTATAAGTTAATGAGCATTATATCTTCTAGGAGGTGTTTACCTACCTTCACTACCTCTTAACTTGATACCTGAGTTGCTGGAACAGCAATAATAGTAAAGTCAATTTTATTAAGTCCTCGTTTTTGACCTTTTCGAAATTTTAAAACATTTGTCGATGTACGTTCTCTTGGACAATTGTCATTTACAGATTTTAAATTTGATATTTGTTCATTGCTTTTTATGGTTTTTGTAAACTTCTCTTCGTTCCAATCAAAAGTTGATTCATTTAAAGGTGAATTAAGAATCTCTTTAAGAATTAATTGAATTTTTGGAGCTTCAGAAGAAGTTAACAAAGTTGAAAATCACTTAGTACCAGAGATTAAAACCGTAACCAAACCCTTAACGTAACCGCTAAAAACACTTTAAAAATTGAAACCGAAACCGTAACCATAACCGAAAAAAATTTTTTTTTATAACCGTAACCGTATAACCTTTATTTACATAACCGGTTATCAGTACCGTAACCGAAACAAATATATGGGTTAATTTCGGTTTTTCCTCTACTAGTAAAAATTTCGATTTCCGTACAATGAACATTTTACATACATATGAATTTATTTACTAAATTTTTCTGCTTATTTATACATATATGTACAATGCCAAGGGCACTTTCATGGATGCATTTTTGTAGGGTTGGAGGTATAAGCAGTGTCCTTTCTTTTGGCCTGCGGGAGCAGAACTTGACCACTAAAACATACTGCTATAGCGACAACCAAAAGCGCTTCGGAAGATTAGAATTAGCACATTAAACCAGAGGCAATATTCATAGCCTCAGCCAGCTCCATTGACTGGAGGCGGCTCCTACTCGCCGTGCGTATTAGTATAATACGGATTTAAAAGTAGCTGGTAGGTGACGACAACAGCAGCGATGGAAGCAACGGAAGCTACCTCAGTAAACCGGAGGAGACACTACCATAATAGGCTATGGAGACTGCAAAGGCTTAGAGCTGTTTGTCCGTAGGCTGGGGCGGCTACGGAGGTTTTGACTCGAATGGAGTGTATACATTGAGTAAATGACATACCAGCCAATACAACTTTAGAAGCATACCGAAAAAGATCCTGAGCTATGTATGTAATTAAATGGGCTCCGACAAATTTGTCAGCATCTGAGAAACTAGCCTTAATAATAAGAAAAACTATGCTAGCTATTTATATATACCCTTCAGTTCTTGTAGCTAGCGCAGCGCTAGTGAATCGCTAGCGATTCGGTAACCCCTTACTGACTACCCGCCGGATTACCGCTCAGATTACTTTTGTATGGGCATGTCCTAGCGAAACGTTAGCGATTCTGGAGCTAGCGAAACGCTACCGAAAAGTAATCTGTGGCGTAGCTACCGCAGTAACTACTTGTTATCAGTAGCGTAGCTAGCTACCGCAGTAACTACTAGTTATCTGTAAGTAAATATGCTCCAAAATATTTATCGATTCATTTAATTTAAATAATAATTAATATTGTTGTGTTTTTTTTTTTTTTTTAAAATTTTTTTTTTTATAACCTCAGCGGTTTGGTTTCCTCCGGAGGGTATTCTGGCTGAAAAAGTAATTCAAATTGTAAATATTATTATAAAAATTAAAATATAATTATAAAACATACATGTGGAGCGCAAAAACTTCCTTCCTCGGCCTTTGCCTTTACTCCAAGAGACTATTGATTTTATCGCCTTGATCTGTAACAATAAAAAAAATTTTAAAATAACAAACAAAATATATTATGTTTTTTATCAGTTTTTACTTTTAATATAGTTACCTGTAATTGTAAATTGACGATGTTTATTATAGTTGATGATACTTTTGCACTTTAAATATTTTATTATAGTATTTTTTATTTTATTTGCCAAATACATACACTCGGTTAAGCGTCACAGAAATAATTTCTGACGCTAAGCACAATACGAATTGAAAAGAAGACACACGAAAAAAGGGATAGCAATGTTCTTACTTGTTTTCATATTCCTTTTGTCGGGTCACTCGCTGAAAGAAATTTAAAGCGAAACGCATTTTTGTCTTCGATTTGTTTTTAAGCATGTCAGTCAGCTCGTTCGTACTGACTACAGCCCGGATTACTTGGACACTAGCGAATAACTAGCGCCGAATTTTCACAAATAAAACCAATAAGAATTCGTTTCCTACACATTTTGAAATTTCAATTGCTATTCACTGCTTGCTTTGCTATGGAACGAATTCTTATTGGGATTTTTATTTGTGATTTTCAAACAAAAAATCTCTGACTAACTGGTTTGATTTGATTAGAAACGAAAAATCGAGAATAATTACTTATACTTGAATAATAAAAATAAAACTCAGAAAAAACATCATCAATGATTTTTACATTTAAAAATCAACTAATAAAAGTATTTTAGATTTTTATGTAAAAAAATCATTTAAAATGATTATGGACGATGAAAAAAAAATAAAAATATTTAATAATTAATAGCGAACAATTTATTTTAATAAAAATCAAAATTATGAAATCATGGCTTATCTGAGAAGCTGAACCAAAATTATTATTGTTCCACTTAGGAGAACAGCTTTAAGTGAATGCTTCATATTAATTTATCTAATCAAAAATTTCAAAATAACAGTTATTTTCGGTCCCTGGCTAAAACAGTAACCGTAACCCCAAGCCGTTATTCGTTCGGGTTTTAATCTCTGCTTAGTACAGTAGTAGTAACTGTGAACCCTGAAGTTTTCAATTCAAATGATTTTAGGTGGAGCTTCTCAAAAGAACTCTGAATACATTAATCTTTAATTGTTAGTAAACGTTCGCTCATCTTCGCGTCATACAGTCAATAGAGCAATATTTTTTTTTTAATTTTTCTATAAGCGAAAGTTTTTATATAGTGTGAGTACTCAGAAGTATGGGAACTCTATAGAGTAGTTTACTAATGTCAAACTAAAATTCTTTAAAAAAATTCGTTATTTACTAAAATTAGAGGTTTTGCCGCACAACAAACTGTTATTACAGAGTCCCCAGGAAATCTATTGAGGTTACTTGGTCATAGTTCAAATCAAGAAATGCGTTTGATGCACATGAGCATCAGTTGCATTCCTGTTCTGCTGTGCGTTGTCATTCAAAAGTTCTCCTGCTCCATCCATATTCGCTTCATTATTGACGTTGATAGTATAAACCTGACCTAGAGAAATGTCGCACGATTGGAGAACGAGATTACAATCAATTTCTATATATCACTGTAAGTGTCGTTAGAAGAACTACATGATATGTTGAACCGAACCTAATTTTTGTAAAAAGCGGTCCGGTCCGGCTTCAGGTTCGAGGAGTCAGAAACATTAGGGGTTCGGTTCATGGTCCGGTTCGTCGGACCCAAAAAAACCGAACCGAACCGGTTCTTAGGTGTTCAGTTCAGGACCGGTTTGCAGCCTTGAATTTAACAAAAAATCAATTAATACAATTTTTACGGTCGCACTGATTAAGCGGTATGCTGTCAAAGTCAGATGATTAGCATTGCGTTACATTAGCATTGTGTTTTAATTATGTGTATTTTTCAGGGACCGTAACTGTTATAACTTTTATGATAAAAATTTTGAAAAAACAGTTATTTCTAAATTTTTATATAAAATTATAATATAACTGTTATTGTATAATTTTTATATAAAAATTTTTAATAACAATTAATTTATAATTTTTTTATTTCAGTTATGAAATAACAATTAATTTAAATTTTTATATGTTTTTATAAAAAAATTAAAAATTAATTGTTATAAAAAAATTTTTATTTAACAATTATAAATTAATTGATATGAAAAATTTTATTATAAAAATTTAAAAATAACAATTACTTTAAGATATCCCTCGTGCCAAATATCGTAGGACAAAAGTTTGGATGTAACTTTGATCTGAGGGCTTATATGTTAATATTCTTGTGCTTGATGGGCTATACATCAATGGGCAATGGCGAAAATCGGTTAATTAAGAAACAATTTTTAAAATCGCTCCAATCTACTACACCAACAAGAAATATGCATAAAAACTTATCTCAATTTGTAGTGAGTTTATGCATATAATACATTTCCATACAAATATGTAGCATTTAGTTGCATACGTAAGCATATATAACCCGACACTCCTTTTGAACACCAGTCAGCCAACGCTTGTATACTGCTGACTGTATATGCATGAACCCACTGCTCGCTTATTGAAATATAATTACTCAGCAATTATGCTACATTGTCACCCGTACATATATACATACATACATTTATATGCTTAAGAAAAGACCTGCTGCCAGCCAGCTTATACACATAAGAAATCAGAACCTTTTTGAATTAAGACGAAGCAAGACGGCGTTTGCCTGCGGCTCGCCGGACTTATTATTACTAATCTCTTATTAATAAAAATGATAAACTGAAACACCCTGCCTTACTTATGTGGGGGTATAATGGATGAACCTTGGACAAACCCCCTCCATATGGCGACCGTTGACAAGTGTGTCGGCCCAACCAAGGATTAACAGAAGGAAGACCCCGACACCGACCAGGAGATGGCAAACTAAATAACTGAGTGAGTAGTTGGTGCACACAATAAAGTTTTCAAACAAAGCCACTTTAGTGCAGTACAAATTTTCAAAAATGCCAAAAGCTAGAAGAAGCGGCATAAAAGTACGCACAATAAAAGAGATCGAAAGACTAGAGAAATTATTAACAGCGAGTAGTCCACCACATTGGGACACCGCAACAAAAATACAAAACCGAATTGACTATTTAAAATCATTCGTTAAAAGTTTGAAAACAAAAAACTGTGACCAACACCCTCAGATTTATTCACAAAAAGAACCAAATAATCCAATAACTACAAAAAAACAGATACCGAGAGAGAAGAAGTGCTGCCCCGCTGATTGCCCTGGACCTTTGTACTCTCCGCATTGTATATGTACATGCGTGGTACAGAAAAATTGAAGCCTGTGCGAATGACCAACACCGGCGCCGCCCGAGTCCAAAGGGCCATCAACACATTATAAATATCACATGAATATGCCTACATCAGAGGACCCCAGAAGGATGACCACTGAGGGACGACAACAGCTGCTATAGAATAAGCAAAAACAAAAGACCTATATTAACATTACACAAAAAAAAAAAATTGAAATACAATAACAATGTACACTTGGCTTTAACTAGCTTCGTAGAGTGTAGCCTGTGAAACTACACACCCGCTAGGTAGGAATATATGTACAAACTGTTATAGAACAGTTTCAAAAATCTTTATTCTCTCCACCCATGTGGTGTCTAAGGAAATAGTGTATTACACATTCGTATTTGGAAAAATCTCAGAAAAACAAATTTTTACAAAACGCTTATAATTAATTGGAAATCAATTGTGGAAACGATATTTGATCATAAAGCTACTTGTTCAGCTAATTAGCAAACTGGAAATTCCACTACTAATCTTGAAATCTTGGCCCAAGATGGCTATCATAGAAACCAAATCGGTGGACTCCACCGCGAACGTTATTAATAAAATAGAGGTAACGTCAGACGACCTCAGCTTAATAAAAATTCTCATGATAGTAATTACAGCTTTGATGTGTGTAAGAATTGCAATTAAAATCTATCAGTTGCACAACAAGTGCATTAAAAAGAAATATCTTAGTAAGGCAAATGACCTAGATAAGGTTTAAATTGAAGCAAGTAAACAGTTAGATGGCCAGTAAAACAATAATTAGAATGAAGTGATAATTCAATGGAATGGTCAGAAATTGTAAACGAAGTAATTACACACAAAAGTGCCTTTGAAAAATCTTATAAGTGTTTAAATCATACTAGACGTATTTCAAAGAACACAATAATAAAGCACACTAGAATCTTGATAAATCACTATAACGCTATAGGAGAACTATACACTTCTAATAATTTACGATTAACAGATATCCACTTGCTGCAAGCAAGAACAGTTTTCGAAGGAGCCCGTAAGAGATTAATTAAAATCTCAAACTTGCATAATTTGCACATTTATATCCCATCGTCAATGGACGAAAAAGCGATTTTTGACCCAGAAGCGGCAAAATTCGACCCTGATTTATCGACTGATGAAGAGGAACGTCCTCAAACAGGTAATGAGGCAAATACTAACGAACGTCAATTAGAAATACAAACAACAAATACAAACATGGCATCAGCAGTTGACTTTATAAAAACAGCCTCGAGCCTAATACCCGACTTTGATGGTAAGGCCGAAAACTTACAAAGTTTTATAGATGCTCTCACATTAGTGGACTCTATTAAACAGACGCATGAGTTAATAGCTGTCTCGGTCATAAAGACCAAACTAAAAGGACACGCCCGCAATCTCATTAGTACTGAAAATTCAATACAAGATATAATTGCAAAACTTAGGGCAACAATTAAAGGAGATTCGGTTGAAGTAATTTCAGCCAGACTTCTAAATCTACAACAGAAAAACAAAACTGCTAATATATATACCAAAGAAGTTGAACAGCTAGTAAAGGCTTTGGAAGGAGCATACATCAACGACGGATTAACTCCAGAACTAGCATCAAAATACAGCGTTCAACAAGCGGTAAAGGCTATGTCAATGAATTGCAGCATTGATAAGGTTAAACTTATCATGCAAGCAGGCACATTCACAACTATGAATGATGCGGTATCAAAGTTTGTTAATAGTTGCACAGAAGCAACAGGTAAAACAGACACCGTTCTATATTACGCCAACAGAGGAAATCGCGGCCAGAATGGACGCGGTCCCTATAACAATAATGGCAATAGAGGACGTGGCTACCAAGGTAACCAAGGCGATCGTCAGAATAACCAATATAATGGTTATAATAACAGATATAACAATCGTGGTAGAGGCGCCTATAATAATAATTATAGGGGAGGCCAGAATAACCAAAATAACCGGAACAGTAATAACAACAATAATAGAAATATACGAATAACAAATTCGGAAAACAGCCAAGCCCCCTTGAGCAACAACGCACAACAGCAACAGTAAAAATATACACATTCAATCTTAATCTGAAAAATATTATTACTTTACATAATGCCACAACAAATCAGAAAATAGTACTAATTCTAGATACTGGTGCAGACACTTCAATAATTAAAAACTACTCACACACGTACAATAATTTGAACCCAGAAATAATAGTCAACATTTCAGGAGTTGGGGAAGGTTCAACTCGATCTTTAGGTCTAGCAGATTTGGATCTACAAATCGACAATTATATAGTACCACACAATTTCCATGTGGTACCAGAAGACTTTCCAATACCCGGTGACGGTATAATTGGCCTTGATTTCATTTCTAAATACAACTGTATGATAGACTACCTCAACGATTACGAAGAGTTAGTCATCAGGCCTATAAATAATAACATACAGATCAGGACACCAATAAAACAAAATATTAACGATGATACGTTAATACTACCGTGTAGATCAGAAGTAATTCGACAAGTAAAATTGTCATCGTCCGAAAAATCAGTCTTGGTACCTAATCAGGAACCAATACCTGGAGTAATAATAGCCAGCACTATAGTCAACACAGACTGTGCAATTCTTCGTATTTTAAATACAACGGCTACAATCGCAGAAATCAAAATCGATAATATACAATTTGAGTCATTGAATGATTATGAAATACATTCATCACCACCAGGTGAAGACTCCAGAACAAAAGAAATTCTATCAAAATTAAACTTCCCAGCACCTTTCAAGACAAAATTAACAGCATTATGTACAAAATTCTCCGATATCTTCGGTCTCGAATCAGAGCCCATATCAGCTAACAACTTTTATAAGCAAAAACTCAGAATAAGTGATAAAACACCAGTATATATAAAAAACTACCGAAATGCATACTCCGAAAAACCTGAAATAGATAAGCAGGTCGAGAAATTAATTAGAGATGGTATAGTCGAACCATCCACATCAGAATACAACAGCCCACTTCTCTTGGTTTCCAAGAAATCACTTCCAAATTCAACGGAAAAAAGATGGCGTTTAGTAGTAGATTACCGCCAAATAAATAAAAAACTACTTGCTGATAAATTTCCACTCCCAAGAATAGAAGATATTCTTGATCAGCTAGGTCGAGCTAAATATTTTTCATGTCTCGATCTCATGTCTGGATTTCACCAGATCGAATTAGATGAGAAATCAAGAAATTTAACGTCATTTTCAACGAGCACTGGCTCTTATCGTTACACGCGATTACCCTATGGACTAAAGGTAGCCCCAAATTCATTTATGCGTATGATGACACTTGCATTTTCCGGTCTAGAACCATCGCAAGCATTTCTTTATATGGATGACCTCGTAGTCATCGGATGTTCAGAACAACACATGTTCAAAAATCTGACAAATGTTTTCCAACTTTGTCGCAAATTTAATTTAAAATTACATCCAGAGAAATGTTCATTCTTTATGCATGAGGTTACATATCTCGGTCACAAATGTACCGACAAAGGCATCCTACCGGATGACAAAAAATACGATGTAATCAAAAATTACCCAGTCCCAACAGATGCAGATAGTGCACGAAGATTCGTAGCCTTCTGTAATTACTATAGACGTTTTATAAATAATTTCGCAGAACATTCACGCCACATAACCAGGCTTTGCAAAAAGAACGTTCAATTTAAATGGACTTCTGAATGCAATAACGCATTTGAGTACCTTAAAGAAGCTTTAATGAAGCCAACATTATTGCAATACCCCGATTTTTCTAAAGAATTTTGCATCATCACAGATGCCAGTAAGCACGCTTGTGGTGCAGTGCTTACCCAGAATCATAATGGCATGCAATTACCAATTGCTTATGCGTCAAGAGCATTTACACAAGGCGAAAGTAATAAATCCACAACGGAGCAGGAATTAGCTGCTATCCACTGGGCAATTAAACACTTCAGACCATATGTATATGGCAAGCATTTCCTAGTTAAAACCGATCACAGGCCGCTAACGTACCTGTTTTCCATGAAAAATCCAAGCTCTAAATTAACTCGAATGAGACTAGACCTGGAAGAATATGACTTCACTGTTGAATACCTCAAGGGGAAAGACAACCATATCGCAGACGCCCTATCAAGAATAACAATCAGAGAACTAAAAAACATGAATAGACAAGTGTTGAAGGTATCTACAAGATCCGCAACCAGACAGGAAAATACCTGCGCAGGTACCCAATGCAGTTCAGCTACAAGTAGCACTGCTAATAAATTGCATGAGCATCAGAAAGAAAAAGAATTTGTAAAGCCCAATGTCTATGACACATTAAATAACCAAAGTGTCAAAAAGCTAACGAAACTAAAACTCGACAAGTGCAAATGCTTGTTTAAACGAGGAAAACGAGTTGTTTCTCGCTTTAGTGTTACCGACCTACATTCTAATGGAGACTTTGACTTAGGTCAGTTCTTCCAAAGGCTTAATTCAGAAGCCGGAATACAAGGCATAACAAAATTTCAAATGTCACCCTGTGAACAAATTTTCGGAATTGTTTCACTAAATAAATTTAAAGAAATGGGAAATAGAACCTTAAATAAGGTCAGTATAAGCATGCTACAAAAGGTGAACATTATAGACAAAAATAATCTAGCTCAAATAAAAGCAATCCTGTCAAAATACCATGACGATCCTATTGAAGGAGGACATTCAGGGATTTCGCGAACCCTGTCTAAAATTAGAAGACATTTCTATTGGCCTCTAATGACTAAAACGATAAAACAGTATGTCAAGACTTGTGACAAATGTCAACAAGCTAAAACTATAACACATACTAAAACACCAATGACCGTAACACAAACACCTTCAACAGCATTCGATACAGTACTGATCGATACCATTGGTCCACTTCCCAAAACTGAGAATGGCAATGAGTACGCAGTTACTATAATATGCGATCTAACAAAATACTTAGTCGCAATACCAATATCTAATAAAAATGCTAACACAGTTGCAAAGGCAATATTTGAATCTTTCATACTCAAATATGGTCCTATGAACACAATCATAACGGACATGGGTACTGAATATAAAAATTCAATTATAACAGATTTGTGTAAATATATGAAGATAAACAAAATACATTCAACAGCATACCACCATCAAACATTAGGTACCGTTGAACGTAGTCATCGAACATTTAATGAGTACATACGCTCTTATATTTCGATTGATAAAACTGATTGGGATATATGGTTGAATTATTTCACATATTGTTTTAACACAACACCATCAGTAACACACGGTTATTGTCCTTACGAACTTGTTTTTGGAAGAACGCCAAAACAGTTCATTAATTTTAATAAATTGGATAAAATAGATCCACTTTATAATGTAGACGATTATGCTAAGGAAAGTAAATATAGATTAGAATTAGCTTATAAAAGAGCTAGAGCTATGTTGGATAAGGAAAAAGGCAAGCGAAAAACGCTTTACGATAAAACTACAAATAATTTTGAATTAAAAATAGGAGATTTAGTTTTGCTTAGAAACGAAACTGGACACAAATTAGATAAAAACTATCTTGGTCCATTTACAGTAGAAAACATAGGATTTAATGATAATATTACCATTAGATTAGGTAGTACATAAAGATAGGTTAAAATTTTTCAATGCCTAACCAGAAAATAGAACAAATTCAAGCTGAAATTAATATTACCCAAATGAAAGTGATGGCCTGATCAACCATTCGCATTCAAATTCCAACTCACATTCAAATCAAAATTCAACTTCAAATTATCAAATTCGAATTCAAACCACATATTGAAACTTTAAACTAAAAGATAAAGATAAAATTAATTTCCAATTTCATATATAGCAACTAGAAAACATTAATTTAAAAAAAAAAAAAAAAAAAAATTTAATTAAATTAAATAACTACACTTAGAAAGTTACGTTATTTTTTTAAAAGGGGAGGTGTAGTGAGTTTATGCATATAATACATTTCCATACAAATATGTAGCATTTAGTTGCATACGTAAGCATATATAACCCGACACTCCTTTTGAACACCAGTCAGCCAACGCTTGTATACTGCTGACTGTATATGCATGAACCCACTGCTCGCTTATTGAAATATAATTACTCAGCAATTATGCTACATTGTCACCCGTACATATATACATATATACATTTATATGCTTAAGAAAAGACCTGCTGCCAGCCAGCTTATACACATAAGAAATCAGAACCTTTTTGAATTAAGACGAAGCAAGACGGCGTTTGCCTGCGGCTCGCCGGACTTATTATTATTACTAATCTCTTATTAATAAAAATGATAAACTGAAACACCCTGCCTTACTTATGTGGGGGTATAATGGATGAACCTTGGACAAACCC